>OZ005659.1:118951831-119259331 GCA_963930645.1 Salticus scenicus | reverse complement strand
AAGGGTAAATCAGCCAGCCCAATATTCGGTATTAGCACAGTAATATATATATATATATAATAGGTTAAACAGCTACATAGGAATTCTCAACTTTTTTAAGGATTTCGAAAATCTATCATCAATTAAATTTACGTCATTTTTTTTATTAAAATAATATAAAATTCGTATTTTTTAAGGTATATTTTTACTTTCAAGATATTTTCTTAAATCATGCTTCTCATTGTTGTTTTATATTTAATTGAATATTCATCTATTACAACTGATTTTAAGATAAGTTATTTCAAAAACATCTGTATTTTCTATTTTAAAGGTTAAAAGGTTAAGTGCATATCGTCTGAAAACAGAAATTCCTGAAAATTAGAACAATGTAATTTTCAAATAATCACATTTCCTACAACTCAATAACGATGTTTATTTACTTACCTTTTAATTTTTGCATGGTGATTTACTTACTAAGAAAACATAAGTAGGTGCAATTCTCAGTAATCACTTTAATTATAATATAATCATGTATCTTTTCGCAGAATATTCTAAGAAATATTACATTGAAGATAAAATTACGGTTTTGAAATTTTTGAAAGAATTTTAAATTTACAGAAGTACATAGAATACATCTCTTCAATTTATAGTACATACTGGTATGTTTAAAAAAGAACAAGTATGCAAAGTACAGCAAAATTCAATGTTTTGAAGAATGTATAGTATTTCTATCGAGTAGATAAACAGGAAGGCCATAAGATATTTTAAAATTACTAGAAGGAATGTAAAAGTATCTTTAAGGTCTGTATTATTTTATAACTAATTTAAATTCAAGGAAGCAAATTACGAAATTCTTTCTTTTATTCAGAAAAAAACTAACAAGGTTTATAATTATATATATATATATATATATATATATATACATTTATTATTATTTCTCCTTATTCTATTTCTATACCGTCGTAGAAAATATTTTTGTATTAAAAAAAAAAAAAAAAAAAAAAAAAAAGTGGACGATGTAAATTTTATTGCAGTGTAATTTTTTTTTAATTGCATTTGAATGAATGTCGCTTGCTAATCATTGGGGAAAAAAATCAATTTAAATATGGTACTACATAAAAAAATAGAAAAATAAGAATAATGTGCTGTATATTTTTATTGTTTTTCTTTTAAGCATACAAAAAAAAAAAAAAAAAAAAAAAAAAATCATCATGACGAAAGGTAATATTACACAAAATTAAAAAAATGTCCATCTAGTAATTAATTAAATAAAATTTCCAAGTAGTGTTCAGTCGATCTATTATATTACAATGAAAACAAATTCACATTTTTTAACGGTAGGATCTCAGTGAAGTCCTTCGCGTGTCTAGTAAAATGACTTTCCTCCCGACTGCACCCGAACACGAAGCTCCCAACTCGGAACCGTCCGCGATGTTTTACGCTCAATGGTTGTAGATGTGAGGTGCCGCGTCCAATCCCAGGACGCGCTCGACGACCCAGTCGTTCTGCGTTCTCCGTGGTTTTCTCCGAAATTAGCGTAAATATGGAGTAGAACCCCTTAGAAAGACCCCCCATAAGGGGAACACCCTTCAGGCCTGGGACTATTATGCAGTCATTCGGCCTTAATTCCACAACCCAACCCAACCCTAATTCGCAACCCGAACCGCTACCCGCAAAAAAGTACTAATGTTAAATTTATGCTATGAGATACTGAATTAAAATTTTCTTACACAAAATACCGGGTGATTAAAAATAGATGTTACAGCGATTATCTCGTAAACTAAGAAAGATAGAAACATACTTCCAATTACAAAATTGGTGCAAATTAAGAGTAGATTTCAGATATGGCATTTTTTGTACAAGGGGCTGTATACATATTAAATACGAAATTTAATTTTTATACGGCCCCTCCTATCATATGACTTATATTTAGAAAAATATTTTCCTCGCTCTAACAAAAAAAAAAAAGAAAAAAAAAAAAAATATTTCTCTAAGTTAAAATCTCGCTGGGTTATTGCAATTTGAAAATTCTAGCATTTTTCGCAAAGTCTTAACGGGTTGTATTAAAAGAGAAAAATTGTAATTACTATAGCTTTTGTTAAAGCACACGTTCATCAGCGTTTGGGAAAAAAAATCATTCAGGGAAAGACGGATATTTTAACCTGTAATGTCTCTCTTTCCCCTAGTGAATACATAAGAGAATACACATTAATAATTTAACAAATAAAATTTATGATTAATTTATGTATTAAAAGGGAATTTTCAAATTCATTTTTCTTTCTTTTCCTTTATACATTCTCTTACTCATATATACGGTGTAGAGAAAGAATTGTTTTCGAGTCAAATTTCCGAAAATTAGCTTTTGTTATATTAGCACGTTTTCAGATCCTCTGAATTCAAAAATCATGTTTTTAGCGGTTGGTCTCTTTATCTCTGTGTGTGTGTCTGTGTGTTATTAGAATATCTCAAGAACAAATAGTAGCAGAAAATCCAAATTCGATATTCTAAATCCGTATCATATTGCGGTGCTACACTAAAGTATTCCGCGATTTTTTGGTGAAACCGAAAATTGGATTTCTTTTAAAGAAATTTTTAATTCGACAATTCTACAAAATAATCAATTATCCAAAATTGGAAAAACTGCAATATTTACATTCTTCAGTGCGCGGAAACGCAGCTAAATTAATTCGAGGATTCGCTCTAAAAGAGGAAAATTTAGATCAATGTTGGGAAATATTAAATGAAAGATATGAAAATAAAAGACAATTAGCATTGAGTCAAATTAACAAAATTTTTTCTATGAAAATTGTAAAAGCAAACAATGCTAAAACTTTACTTGAGTTATTAGATACTTGTAATGAAGCCGTCAGAAATTTAAAAACTTTGGGTTTAGATTCTAATGCGTTAAGCGACTTAATTATAATAAAATTCATGATATGGAAATTGGATGAATCGTTAAAACAAAGATGGGAATTAATGTTGGATAGTGATAAATTGCCTGATCTTGATCTTTTTAGGAAATTCGTTGAGCGCGAAGCGCGCGGTGTTGAAGAGATAAAATGTAAACAAGACGTAAAATTCACTAATTCGAAGAAATCAAACAACGTATTGGGTACAATTTTGAAAAAGGAAAATACGTGCATTCTTTGTAATGAGCGTCATGCGCTATTTAAATGTCCGACATTTAATTCAGAACCGGTTAAAGAAAGATGGAAATTTGTTGAATTAAATAAGTTATGTCAAAATTGCTTACGCCAAAATCATAGGCTGGAGAATTGTAGGATAAACATTTATTGTAAAAATTGTGCAGAAAAACATCATACATTACTGCATGTTTATGGTAGAAATTCAAATTCTGAAAGGGCGAATCATGTATCGCCAGACATTTCAGTTTCAAATAGTGCTCAGTTGTATTCTAGTAATGTTTTATTATCAACGGCCCTAATTAAAATTAAATCGAATAAAGGAAAAATTATGCATTGTAAAGCTTTGATAGATAATGATAGTCAAAATTCATTAATTACTAAGGAATGTGCTAAGCGACTAAATTTGCCCTTACGGAGCACGTCGCATAGTATAATAGGGATTAATTGCGTTTTAGCAGAGACTGCTCTCAACGAAACAGAATTTAAATTCACTCCGCATTTTTCGTCGGAGTCATTTTCAGTCAGCGCTTTTATAGTTGATAGGGTTACCTCACCTCTCCCTAATTTCCAACTACCGCAACACGATTGGCCACATATACATGGATTACAACTAGCTGATCCAAATTATTATGTAAGTGGTCCCATAGATATTCTTCTTGGGGCAGAAATAGTCGCATCAATCTGCAATGGCAGTCCCATTCAAGGGCCAGCTGGAACTCCTACAGCATTTCCCACAAAACTCGGTTACCTCCTTTCAGGTCGTGTTGATAGCTTTCACTGTACAAATATCAGTTTAACATGTCATACTACTGTTGATGATGACTTAAACAACACTTTAAAAAAGTTTTTTGATACAGAATCAATTCAAAATGTAGAAACAAAAAATACAAAAAATGATCCTGTAGAAAATATTTATTTGACAACAACTAAAAGGAATAGTCAGGGAAGATATGTAGTTTATCTACCTTTTAAGCCAGATAAATAAGTGAGGTGCTATAAGTCAGGTGCTATTTCAAGATATCTTTCCATTGAAAATAAACTTAAAAGGAATCCACAATTAAAGATGGAGTATTCGAATTTCATGAACGAATATGTATCTTTGGGTCATATGACAAAATTAAATCCAGATAAAATTAATGAAACGCCACATTATTATTTACCGCATCATGCGGTGGTAAATGAAATCTCTGAAACAACAAAATTGCGTGTAGTATTTGACGCCTCGTTTAAAACAACAAATAACAAATCTTTAAATGACATTCTATATATTGGTCCTAAACTACAGTCAAATAATTTTGACAATTTAGTAAAATTTCGAGCCAACCCTGTAGCGTTCAGTGCAGACATAGCTAAAATGTAACGGCAAATCTTAATTGAAAGGAAACATAGAATCTACCAAAGAATTGTTTTGAGAAAATCTCCCAATGACCAATTATCTTTTTTACGAATTGAATACTGTCACCTACGGAACAACTTGTGCACCCTATTTAGCGTTACGCCCGCTTAAGCAATTATGTGAGGATGAAAATCAAAATTTCCCATTAGCAACAGAAATTGCCAAAGATTAGCAACAGATAGAATAATGGAGCTGCAGGCTCTAATGCATGCTGGAGGGTTTAAACTTAGGAAATGGGCTTGTAGCCATCCAGAAGCCTTCTCTGACATTCCAGAGGAAGAGAAGGCTAATTCGGTCATTCATTTTTTTGAGGATAAAGAAAAAATAAATCAAAGAGTATTGGGAATGTTCTGGAATTTAAGTGAAGATACTCTTCAAGTTAGAACCTTAGCTGATCAGCAAATCCATACTAAGAGACAGTTGCTCTCCGTAATTGCGCAAATTTATGGTCCCCTCGGAATTATTTCGCCATCTACTATCATCTTAAAACTCATTCTCCAAAAATTATGGAAACTAAAATCAAAGTGGGATGAGCCGATACCCCCAAATATTTTGCAAGAATGGAAAACTTTTTATGAAGAAATTGATCACTTTAAATCTATGTCCAGTCCACGCAATTTAGGTTCAAATACTACAGACTATAGATATGAAATTCATGGGTTTTGTGATGCCTCTCCGAGGGCGTATGCGGCAGTCGCATATTTAAAGGTCATAACAAACACTATCCTGATATTTTTAATTGCTGCTAAAACTAGAGTCGCAACCATAAAAGAAATCACTTTACCCAAATTGGAACTGTGTGGGTGTGTACTCTTCTCAAAGTTAATTTTCAACATTCAAAAATTCCTTAAATTTACTCATTCGACATACTGGTACACTGACTCTTCAATTGTATTAAACTGGATAAATAACCCTCCAAACAAAGGAAATAGTTTCGTGGCCCATAGAACCACCAAAATCAGAGCTCTTACTCACTTGGAATCCTGGAGACATATGCCAGGAAAAGAAAACCCGGCCGATTGTGCCACGCGCGGATTGTCCCCAGCTAAACTGAAAGCTAGAACTGAGTGGTGGGAAGGGCCAAAATGGCTCCATAGTTTTGAGCTACCACCCATGTGCACTCTACATTCAGTTTCCGTTCAGGAAAAAACTAATTCCATCCGATAGACTCAAGATCTAAACCTCTACTAGCTAATAACACTTTCATATCACATATTACAAAATACTCTAACAATCTAAAACTTTTAAGAATTCTAGCGTATGTACTAAGATTTATCAATACAATTAAAACCAAATCCAACGAAAGTGGTCCTTTAAAGGCCATAGAGCTAAATCAAGCGGAAATGTGTCTTGTAAAAATTATTCAAAATGCCGAATTTAGTGATGAATTTGCCGTACTAAGGAAAGAAAACTTTTAAAACCTTCACACAATCTGTTAGGTCTTGATTCTTTTCTGGATGATGCGGGTATTCTTCGTGTTGGAGGACGCCTGCGGAACCACCCATCCCTGCGATTTCAAGAAAAACACCCCATATTACTTCCTAAAGCAAATCACGTCACTTCCTTGATAATAACATATTATCACCACTTAAGTTCACATGCTGGTCCCAACTTAGTACTGTCACTCATCAGAAACAAATTCTGGATCCCCACGGCCGCTCCACGGTTAAGGCAGTTTTAAGAAAATGTCTACTCTGTTTTCGTCTATCAGCTAAGCCAATAATGCAAAAGATGGGGGATCTACTCTCAGAAAGAATCATACCCATTCGTCCTTTTTCGAAAGTTGGTGTCGATTTCGCGGGACCAGTAATGACAAAATGTCAACATAAACGAAAAGCGACAACCTTTAAATCATATATTGCCCTGTTCATCTGTATGGCTACAAAAGCAGTGCATCTTGAATGTGTATCAAATCTTTCTACAGAAGCATTTCTCGCAGCATTGAAACGCTTCATAGGTAGGCGGGGATACCCCTCTGACATATTTTCGGACAATGGCAGAAATTTTGTCGGAGCCCATTCTTACCTCAAACAGTTATTTGCTTTATTCAAAGAAGAAAAATTACAAAATTTTCCTTCCCAACACCAAATAACCTGGCACTTTATTCCCCCGTATGCACCAAATTTTGGGGGGCTCTGGGAAGCGTCGATAAAATTAGCCAAACATCATTTGGTAAAAATCACACAGGGAGCAATTTTAACTTTTGAGGAACTTTCCACGCTTCTATGTCAAATAGAGGCTGTTATAAATTCGCGGCCTCTAACACCATTGTCCAATGCTCCTAATGATTGTGCAGCTTCAACACCAGGATATTTATTGATTGGATCTGCATTATTAGAATTGCCAGAACCTTCTTTAACAAACAATTCTCTTAGTCTTTCTTCTAGGTATAAGCTCTTATTGCAGATGAAGGAGACGTTCTGGAAGATGTGGACATCGCAATACCTGCCAACCTTACTGCAGAGATCCAAAAGAACCAACAACAGTCACAATTTTTCTCCAGGGGAACTCGTCATCCTGAAAAATAAAGCCTCACCTCTCCTCCATTGGGATCTAGCAAGAATCATCAATGTGATTCCAGGAACAGACGGAATCACCCGTGTAGTAGAAGTATACACGTCTGCTGCTGGAAATCTTATTCGTCCAGTCTCTCAAGTTATCCCTCTTCCGAGTATTTCGACTCCTGCTCCGGTGCCTCCCCGCCCCGCCCAGCATGTTGATTCATTTGGAGCGGGGAAGGCGACAGTGGATCAAAGGTAGACAGTCACGTGACCAGAGAGAGAAACAAAACTCATTCTTTTTCCTTTTTTTTATTATTCTGGTTTCTCTCTGAACATATTCGTAAAAACGGAAGTAAAACTTTATTCTTTAGTGATAGACATACGATTCGAACAGTCATACTGAATTCTTGCAGTAAAATAATTCATTAATTCTTACAGATTATTTAAGTAATAAGTCTTATTCTGTATCGTCTTTATAATTCATTCAGGGCATAAAAAAAATGTCTTTATACGTATTCGAAATGTTTTAAACTTGTGCTCAAATACTTGAAAGATTCTGTTTCTTGTTCGTCGAGATACTCAATTAAATTCAATAATTAGAATCAAGTACATCAATGATTTGACTTCGCATCTCTTTTGTGTGGCCTAAATTTACTTCAAGCATCCGGGAAATGCAGGAGAGAGGTGAGTTAGATTTCACTTAATATTATGCATGCTAAATTAGTTTCGTTTTAAATTCAAACGGTTTTTTATGCAGGTCAGAATTATTGATTCATTATACATAATTCTAATTAAATCAACCACAAGTTTTCCGCATTGTCTGCACCTTTCTTGATACAGAAGATGTTCGATTGTTGCTTTGGTCAGCGCGTTATCCTGAACTTGCACCAATAAAAATGACTGATTAATCTTTTAAATACCACTAGCAGGCCACTACTCACTAGTAACTACTGAGGGTGAACTGCGGCGTCGTGTTGAAGCTCCATGGAGTGCTGTACCCGCGTGTATCATCCAATTGCTCTTAAATTCAATACCTAAGCAGCTCAGAGCTGTTATTGTTTCTTGAGGTCGCTGCTTCTTGCATTGATTTCTCAGGATATATCACTCCAAATTTCCTTAAAATTTAATCAATTGTTCTTCTACTATACTGTATGTTCCCATTAAATATCATTCTGAAATTTTCGTTTCTTGTTCGTGCTACATTTTGGATGGCCAGCAGGGCATGTGCATATATATATTGAAGTTATATTAAAAAAAAAAAAAAAAAAAAAAATCTGGAAGATACATTTAAAAAAAAAACATCAAAGCTGTTTACTTTTACTTTATTTAGTTAACAGTCATTTTTATTAAAATCTTTCTTTCTTTTTCTACTTTTTCTATTTTTTTTTTTTTTTTGTAACAGTTTTAAGTTATTAAATAAAACACAAATTTCTACACACCTAAATTGGTTTTATGTAGCGCAAAAGTTGAGAGCCCTAAAAATTTATAATAAAAAGGTTGTTCATTTACCAAGTATAAAAAAAGTTTCAGTAAAAAAAAAAAATAAATAAAAAAAAAAAAAAAATAAATAAATAAAAAATTCATTGCTGTAATTTAATCAACTGATTAAATAATGTTTTTTATTTATTCATTTATTTGTTTATTTATTTATTTTTATTAACTCCATCCATGTGCAAAATGTGTAAAACATTTTCTCGACTCAAGCGAATGCTTGCTCAATTTACTACGAATATGTATATATATATTATTTAGATAGATATTATTTTACATTCACATAAACACTTTTTTTTTAAATATAATATATATATATATAATTTTTTCTCAGTATATAATATTTTTATAGATAGGGAGTCATTTATTTTTTATTAAATTACATATTTGATCACTATCGAATTCATTCTAAAATATGAATACATAATATTCTGTTTTTATAACCTTAATATATTGTTGAAACTGTGATGTCACAGTGGAAGTAGAGTGACTGAAACATAAAAATTATGAATGACGTGAATATAAAGTGATAATTATAAAGAAGATAAACAGCGCTAAATTTTATTTAAGCAAGTAGCGTATATATGCTACAAATATTTATTTATATTTTATTGCTAAAAAAAAACAACATAATTTTACAGAAATATTAGAAATATTTCAAAAATATTAGTTTTGCAGGGAGAAACTTCAAAAGATCTCTACAATATGTACCCAATCTATAAACAAAAAACTATTAATCCATTCACATTTCATAAATTAAATTGATTTTTTACTATTTTTTATTCCTTTTTTTGCGCACGTAATGACAATAAAACTGAAACAGATCGATGAAAGAAATTTTCAATTTCACGAGACTAATTTTATTAATTTATTCCTTTATGCATTTCGAAGTGAAAAACTTTATCTAAAAAATATTTTTTAATAATCTTTTCGAATAAAAAAATTGCATTATGCGCATACGTTATTGTTTTCAGTCTGCATATATATATATATATATATATATATATATATATACATATATTCAATTAAAATTCTTAAAAAAAAGAAAAAAAAAAAAGAGAAGAAGAAGAAGAAGAGTAACTGGAATAATTTGAATTTTTCATCCAAAATTGTTTTATTTTTAATTTGCATATTTTTATGATTTTAGTAAATGACACATATTTTAATATTAAAAATATCGTAAAAATGGAATTTTAATCTCTATGTAGATATATACATGTATATTTTTAAATTTTTCCTTTTATTTGCGTTTTAAATAATTCCATTTACGCTTCAATAAACTTTAAAGGCATATTAATGTAAAATTAATGTATTCACATAAAAGTTTTCGATAAGACCTATATTTTGTATATTGCCTTTGTATAATTACAGTTTATACAGCCCAAATCTTCGAGTCTGAGATTTTGATATATTTACAGTTTTAGAGGTCCCCTCAATGTAAAAATTAGGTTTTAGGCGGTTGGTCTGTGTGTGGTCGTATGTGAGTCTGTCATCACTCATCAGCATAACTTACAATCAAATATCAACAGTTGATTGATACCTTTTTAATGTAGCGATGTTACTCGATTTTTTTTTTTTATTGAACTCAAACCAGTTTTTCATATACAGTTGTATTTAATGTTACTTAAATACATTGTATCTATAGACAAAATTTATTGTTGAAAAATTTTAATAACTTTAGATGGAAAAAAAAAAAAAAAAAAAAAAAAAAAACATATTTTTTAGCCACTAAAGATTGACTTATGTAGTGTATGGAGACATAATTATTGTCCATTCCTTTGTAAGGCCGCAAAAAAAAAAAATATATATTTCGATTTTCTAGATGTATATCTAGAAGTCCTTCGAAGTACATTTTAAGCAGCGTTGAGAGTTTATTTCATTGCTCTAAATTTAAAAACAGTATGTGGTACAAATACAGTTTACAGACAGCAAATGGATTTTTCAAAAACTAAGCAAATGCACCTTTCTTTATTGAATATAAAACGTTGCGTTAAAATATACTATTTTAACCCGGGAGCAGGCGCGTCGGGTCTTACAGGCCCGTTTGTTCCAAAAACCCCTCGTAGAAACACCCCTTTTTCTCGGATCTGGTCCAGATCCCCGCTAGCTGTATTCAAGGTCATCATCTTTCTGAGGGTTGGAATTTCCACAATTTCCTGAATTTCTTTTTTGCAGATATATTGGATTTTCGGGTCTTTCAGGCCCGACGCGCATGCTCGTTTTTTCCGATCTCAGCCCAATTTTTTTAGTGAGGTGGCAATATTTTTAGAGTAAAATGAAGCGATATAGGACATGTGGCCAGAGGAAAAGATGCCATATTTGTCCGAGTAAAAAAAAAAAACAGAAAATCTGCACTTTGTTGTGCTAAGTGTGATAAAAATATCTGTAGTGAACACACTAGTTACATATGTAAAGAATGTGAATAAATTGTAAGTATATTTTTAATTATTCATTTTTTCTGTATGCTTAGAGTCTGTTCTTTCTTAGAAAATGCATTTGATGAGATAAAAGCCATTCTCAGTAGTATTATTTAACGGAAAATGCTAGCCGGGTCTGAAAGACCCGTCGCGCGTCCCCGCGTAAGAAAATATGCGCGCGTTCCCCCGGGTTAAAAGAATAACTTTTTTTTAAAATAAAAAGGAATAAAGAGACACTAGTTCAAGCAAAGATCATAAACACAGAACAGAACAATGCATTCAAAGACCATAAAAACAGAACAGAACAATATCACTGACATTACACATCTTGGGGTCCCCCCCCCCTATTTTTACCACTTTTCGTTAATTTTATTGGTATAAAATTTGATTGATAGTGGAGAAAATAAATATTTTAACTGTTAAATATCTCCAAAAAAAAAAAAAAAAAAAAAAAAAAAAAGAACTTTACATGTCAATTTTTGTTCCCGCCATAAAAATGTGTCGAACTCCAGTAATGACACATGGCGTTAGTCGGTCACAGACAACCTTTCCCAATCCTACCATTACTCATTTCGTCTCGTGGACTTTTACAATCAGATTATACGCTCTTTGCTCCTGCCGACCAATATTTCGTTTATTTTTCAACAGTTTGAGAACCTACATCGGTATTCCCACTCCACACAATCGGTCAGAAAAATCTTAACATGGAAGAGAAATCTCATACCTTGACTCTGCTAGAAAATGGAACGTGTGTGATTGATATAGTTAGAGATCTGGCAGATCATTCTAGATGTAGCCAGTTGTAGAAAATCTTTACAAGTTCATTAAAATGTAAACATTTAAGACAAAATCTTAACATTCTAGTCGTTTATTGTAAATATCACATTGCAGTCAGTATTTTGTCGGCTCATCTTTGCATTTTATTACCAACTACAGCGTTTATTTATGTATCTCTGGCTACATTTCCCAGATGGCTACAACTGGCTACCTCTAGAATGATCTGCCAGATCTCTGGTTACGCCAATCACAGTGATTCCCTTCTCTAGCAGAGTCAAGGCATGTGATTATCTTCCATTTTAAGCTCAATCCGACCCACTGTGTGGAATGGGAATACTGATGTAGGTTCTCAAACTTTTAACAAATGAACGAAATAATGGCTGGTAGGAGCAAAGAGCGTACAGTCTTACTCAAGATGTCAACGAGGCGAACTGAGTGTTAATAGGATGGGAAAAGGTCGTTTGTGATCGTCTAACATCACGTGTCATCACTGGGGTTCAACACGTTTTGATGGCCGGATTGGCAATTAGCATGTAAAGATTTTTTTTTTTTTTTCCGGCACTGTTTACTTTTTACTATTGAATTTTTTAGTTAATTTAGTGGAATATCTAATACTCGCTATACATTTCTTATGTACAGCTCAGTACGAATTCTACACATTCGAAAATATATAAAAAAAATTATTATTATCATTATTATTATTATTATTATTTCAATTTAGAAACATCACCGACAGCTTCTATTTTTAATTCAGACATGGTTACATCTTAAATAACGAAATATAAAATGTGCTCGTTTCTCTGTAAAACTTTTAGATGATGAATATTTTTGTAGAACAGACGCACATGTAACTTGCACCGTTGGTTCTACAGAAATGATCTGTAAATATTTTTATAGAACTAAAATTTTGGCGCGTTTGTAATTTTCGTAAAAATTACGATGAGACAGAATTTTGTATACACTATCTACCAGTAAGTATTTGGACACTTTCAAATTTAAACGTTTTGACAAATATCTTGAAAAATTCTTTAGGAATCATCTTGAAATTTTGGTAGTGTTAAGAACATGTTATACCTCATACATTTCAGTAAAGGTTTTGTCCTGAAGAGGAAAAGGAGATCGGTAAAAAATTAAACAAAAGTCAAAACGTTCTGGGTCACCCTGTAAAAAGTAATCCCTGAAATGAGTTTTAGCTGCAGTATGTGGTTTTGAAAATTCTTGTACTGTATAAATTTTTATGAGGCTACGTATATGTTTACGGAAAATAACTATTTATTTTAAAATAATGAAAAAAAAATCCACTCTTTAAATTTTGACATGTATTGGATCTCGTACAGAGTCATTTTTAGGAACTTGGCGTATTATATTAGGCACAGAATGCAACAATCGGAATACAAAAGTGTTAAATATTTTACGAAAAGTGCGCACTTTTAAAAAATAATTTTTAACTACGCTTGCGCTAGCTTTTAAAGAATTCCATAATTTAACAGCCAAATATATTCAGCAAATCATGTAAAAACCTCAAAAAAAAATATCGTGTGAATTCAAAAAGTTATGAGAGATAGAATGAATAGAGATTTAATTCTCTCAAGAAAAAAAGATAAACTATAAGGTTTATATATATGTTTAAAAATGAAATACCACAGATAAATGAAAGTTTTGAAGACAATATAATCTGAATATTAAAAATAATTTTGCGTTGTACTTAAAGAACATATTATTGGAATAAATATCTTTTTAAGTAAACTTGTAAAAATTTCATTAAAGAATAATCCATTGTAACTTCATAAAATCTCTTATTTATGAACATAAGCATTTAATAATTTCTTCAATTTTAGAGGAACTAGAAATAAATTTCTAAAACGACTTAATTTTTTTCTAATGGAATTCAAGCAATATGTATAGAACTGAAACACTTATAATACTTCAAACTTTAAAGAAAAAAAAAAGTATTATTATTATAAAAAAAGCATTTTATATTATGCTACCAAATAATATAAAAATATAAAAAATATTAAAATAATATAAAATCTGAAAAATTATACGATGGATTTATATATATATATATATATATATATATATATATAATGTAACCTTTAAAATGCTCTTATTTTTTTCTTTTACTTAAGTTTTACAAAATATTTCAGCTGAAGGCTATTTCATGAAGGTGAAGAAAAATAAGATTTTATAGAAAAAAAATGTTATGGCAAACGATAAAAATCCCGTTTTACAATGACATAAGTTTATTTATATAATTAAATATAAAAACTTTTGTGTTTTTGTCTTTACTCTATTTAATATGTGTAAATTTTGTCTCTACTACATTTTTATAATTTGCGTCATCGCACTATTTAATTTGTCATCGAAACCTTATTTGATATTATTTTGTGCTCTATTATGCTATTATTATGTTATTTAATAGTATTAAATATGAAAACACCTTTTATGTTTTTATCGTAACCCTATTTAATTTTTGTAATTTGTGTCATTACTCTATATAATTTATCGTGGAAATCCCATTTAATTTTGTAAAAAATTAAAATAATCAAGTATACATATCTAGGAACAAACTAACTTTCTTTAAACATAATTGGCGTTATGTCTAAAATACTTCCTAATTTTTTTTTTCCTTTTACTTATTTTATATAAATTAATTCATTTTAAAGACTATTCCTGAAGATAAACCCAATTTTTTGAATGAAAGTACGTTAAATGATAAAAAGTGCGTTTTACAAAGACACCACTTATATTTTATTTAGTCAAATATTAAAATTATTTTAATATTTCTGTTATGGTTATTATGTTAAACTTAATATTTTGTTAAATTTATGTAAAATTATTACAGTTTCATTCGAACTGAAAATAGTTTGCACTTGTATTATTTGCACTAATGCTTCCGAATCGATAATTATTTCCTACTGAGAAATTTATATATTCAAGATATGTACTTCTGTCAGAGGCAGGTAATACAATTCCGATGTAACCATTAAATGTTCAAATTTTAATGAGCATGTCGCAAGCGCTGACATAACTTTGTAACTAAAATTATTAAGATAAAACAGCTAAATAATTATAAATTTTCCTTTCGGGAGTCATTTGATTTAAGTTGTAACACCGCATTATCCCTTCAAATTAATGACATGCTTCATGATACATTCAGAATTAGCTATGAGCTAATAATGAAATGTAGCGTTTTTTATGCACATCAAATTATTCTTAGTTTCAATGCAATAAATATTATGATTGAGTGTTAAATAACAATGTAATAGCAATTGTAAAATATTTAGATTTAAGATCTTATATAAATACATTGATGTAAAAATCCTGAATGTATTAACGCATATTTAAAAAAAAAAAAAAATGCCCTTTATTTAAGTTTTCAGCAGTATAATTAAGTTTTAACTATTTTAGAAAATTTCATTTTTCTTCCATTATCAAAAATATATCATCTACACTATTATGAAAAAAAAAAAAAAAATCATGAAAATTAAATTTTAAGTAATAACATTTTTTCTTTTTATTAACATTGCACTAATTTAATTAAACATATTAAGTCAAAAGTAAGCCCAGGGATGGAATTATACATTATTTAAAATTTTCTCAGGTGTAACTAGAATGGTCTGCTTATCCTAAGTAATTATGAGCGTAAACTGGTCAAACATATGTGAACATACATACTTAATTATATTAATTAATGCAACACCATTACATTCATTAATCTAAATTTATTATCTGTTTATTACGTTCATTTATCTAAAGTTACTTTCTGTTAAATTAATTTCGCATGCTTTCCAATTAAGGAGAAATTGTTGTATATCTGTGTAATTATAAATAATATTTTTTATTTTCATATATTTAGAGTGTACCTTAAATATTATAACTGATGTTCATAACTCTTAAACACAAAATTATATATTGAATGTCACTGTGATTATATGTTTCTTGTTTTATGTATGTTTTTACAAATTTCATTTTTTTTTTACTTGTTCTGAATATATTTTAATTATATTACCATGGATTACAAAAATTATTACAGTTACTTTTAACCACAGAGAAAGTAAACTGCTTAATTTTGAGCAATTAAAAAAAAAAGTGAAAACATAAAGTTATATTACAAAGTATTGTCAATACTTCAGATGAGTATTTCTAGATTTTTTTTTTAACTTTAATTAACAAAGAATTTTGGATTAAAAAAAAAATGAAGAAATGGTGGTATGAAATAATCAGAAGGAATTTCAGCAGTGTTTTCATTTTTCTTTCCATTTCCCAGAAATATGTGAAATCCTTTCGCAGTTTTCGTTCGTCATATTGTTATTTAAATTTTATACAAAATTTAGAAGTACAAATTTTGCGAAATCTCCAAAATTTCATATTATATTAGGTTATCCGGAAAGTTCCTGTCGGTTTTGAAGGAAAATTGAAAGGAAGCACATTTAAATTTTTATTTACTTTTATTACGATGGTGATTTTTTATAATTCTTTTAGATTTCTGCGTATTTATGTGTCGCAACACATGGGTTATATTCGACCAGTATTTTATTTTTAACATCATCTATATTGGAGGGCTTATGCCGGTGTTCATGATCTCCAAGGCAGAAATCACCGGTATACCTATCAAGCCACTTTCACACAATTGTTTCAGCTTCAGCACTTTCCCTTTAAACAATGGGTATTTTGTTTGCTGCTTGCATGACATTTTTACCTTAAAGCATTACAGAAATAAAAGAAAAGCGCCAAATACCAATAATGTAATTTGTTTGATTCCATATTCAAAGAAGGCATATACAAATGACAAATTTAACGTATAGTAAACAAATTATTTTACAAATATTCCTGAAGTGCAGTCTTAAATTGTGTACACATGTCATTTGTCTTTAATCGTTCTGATATTTTCAGACTTATCCTTATGCTACCTATTTAAACATGGCACGAATTTTTCGGACAAATCAATAAATTCATCTTTTAGTTACATTTCAAACCTAAATAACTTTCAAATGTAATTAACTTCTAGTAAATTTTATGTATTCTGTTTTTACATTTTTTATGTTTTTGAGTATCACTCTTTCTGTGATTAGAATTAGATGCTTATGACAATGTTGCAAACTGATGATTAAAGAAAAGTAATATATTTTCTGCCATTCATTTAAATTTAGCTATAAACATACCTTCTTATTAATCATAAGTTTCGTAATAGCTTTTGCTAAATGAATTCATTGTCAGAAATATTTTGCATTATAATCGATGCGCAAATAAATTATTGCCTGTTTCTTAATTCATAAAATGTTAAATATAATATTTAAAATTGATGCTCGTAATTATTAAAAAATATAAAATAATAAAAATTAAATAAATAAAAATAAATAAATAAATCTGGTGTGGATCTAACAATCACATGACTTCCAAAACGCACTTATACACGTATTACATGCAGTTTTTGAAGATAATATGATTAGAAGAGATAAAACTGATGTAAAACAGTAGACAACTAAAAATTATCTTGTATGAGAATGCTGATACACATGCAAATACACATAAAACAAAGTTTACGTAGCGAGTTAAAAATATATATATATATATGTGTGTAGCCATTTTTCCAAACACTAACTTCCAAGATATTAAACTGATCTTCTTAATCAGGATGACTGTTAATTTTCCTGTAATAACCACTTAATATTTGAGAAAGGATTTCTGAAATGTATTTCTATAATAATTTTCAAGAAATTCGTTAGAGCAATTTTTGAGATATCGACATTTACTAAAACTGAACATACTCAGTTGTTGACTGGAAAACAACAATTACATACAAAACGATATTTAAAGGGGGGGTGGGGGGAATTAATATCGATAGTTTGAAAAAAAAAAAAAAATGCGGGGCAGTCTTTAGGGCTTGCCGATAGAAGAGAAAACTAAGTAACTTGTGAATTGTATCGTCGAGCTATTAGATTATCATTAACATGTTATATTAATTTCGATTCTTGTTTGTTTGTTTGTTTGTTTGTCAGGGACAAATCTTGCAATCGATTTTTAACTAACTTTCCGACTAACTAGATATTTGAAACTTTCAGGACAGCTCAGAACACGGTGACAATACATTTTTTTAGCACTTTTAGTCAACTGCTTCAGGTTCCGCTGCCTTCGGCAGCGTTTATATGATTCGAGAGAAAATTTATTTAACTAACTACCCGACTAGCAAGACATTTGAAACTTTGAGAATAGTTCAGAATAAGGTTAAAATGCATTTTTTAATACCTTTAGCCAACTGTTTCGGATTCCTGCTCCCTTCGGCAGCGTTATCAGTACAAAAATTGCAATCGATTTTTCCCTAACTTTCCGACTAGCCAGACATTTGAAACTTTCAGGATAGCTCAAAACACGGTGACAATACATTTTTTTAATACTTTTAGTCAACTGTTCCAGGTCCCCACTGCCTTCGGCAGCGTTTATATGATTCAACAGAAAATTTATTTAACTAACTTCCCGACTAGCTAGACATTTGAAACTTTCAGAATAGTTCAGAACAAGGTGAAAATGCATTTTTTAAATATTTTTAACCAACTGCTCCGGGTTCCAGCTGCCTTCGGTAGCGTTACCTGCACAAAGCTTGTAATCGATTTTTCACTAACTTCTCGTCTAGCTAGACATTTGAAACTTTCAGGATATCTCAGAATACAGTGACAATACATTTTTTTGATACTTTCAGTCAACTTTTTCAGGTCCCCACTGCCTTCGGCAGCGTTTATATGATTCAACAGAAAATTTATTTAACTAATATCCCGACTAGCTAGACATTTGGAACTTTCAGAATAGTTCAGAACACGGTGAAAATGCATTTTTTAAATATTTTTAACCAATTGCTTTGGAATCCTGCTTACAAAGCTTGCAATCGATTTTTCACTAACTTCCCGACTAGCTAGACATTTGAAACTTTCAGGACAGCTCAGAACACGGTGACAATATATTTTTTTTAATACTTTTAGTCAACTGTTTCTGGTCCCTGCTGTATTCGGAAGCGTTTATATGATTCAACAGAAAATTTATTTAACTAACTTCCCGACTAGCTAGATATTTGAAACTTTCAGAATAGTTCAGAATACGGTGAAAATGCATTTTTAAATATTTTTAACCAATTGCTTCGGGACCCTGCTGCCTTCGGCCGCGTTACCAGTACAAAGCTTGCAATCAATTTTAACTAACTTCCCGGCTAGATAGCCATTTGAAACTTTTATAATAGCTTAAAACACGAGAGCAATGAATTTTTTTAACACTTTTATCCAATTGCTCCGGGTTCCCGCTGCCTTCGGTAGCGTTTATATGATTCAACATAAAATTTAAAAACATGGTATTTAAAAAGATCTTTTTATCTTGTAATTATTTTTGAATTATTTTTGGTTTGTAAAGAAGTGTTAATGACCAATTTAAACTTTAATCATTTAAACTTTAAATTTATATTGAAAGCAAAAAGAAGAATATAACAGTCTGTATAAAAACACGTGCTTGTACTTTGTAAACTATGTATATACATACATACATAGAGTATAGAACTAGAAAGAGAAAGTTGCCAGTAGCCAGTATACTACTCGTATTAGTATACGTTTCATATATATATATATATATATATGTGTGTGTGTGTGTGTGTGTGTGTGTGTGTGTGTGTGTGTGTGTGTGTGTGTGTGTGTGTGTGTATGAGGCATGCCGCGCTATGCGCTACATATATGGATATATATATGTAGAGAGATATACTCTTTGTATATATATAATGTATACTAATAACCCACGGAGGTACATCTATGTACGTAGTATACATATAGCTCATGGAAAGCGTTCGGTGACGATGACGCGAGTTCCATGATTTTTGTTCACGCAAAAGTGCTAAACACGCCTAAAGAAGTTTTCACTTCAATAATTACATCCGTTTTTAAATGAAAGCACTTGCGAGACCTAAACTTGAGCTATTTATACTGAACATCTATCAATTTTCTTGCATTATCCAACTAATTCAAACGAAATGACATCTAATAGAGTGTTTTACAGCAACTTTGAAGAAAATCATTAGCACTTTTTTTGAGAAACAGACTTATGGTCCAACTTTCGGTTCCCAATGTCCCACTTCCGGTTTTCAAATTTTCACCAAATTAAGGTATTTATATAAGATGTTAATATGATTTTTCTAGTGATTTATGTAATAAAATTTGTTTTTATTCCAGCTTCTTAAAAAAGGAATTGCTATTTTTCTATGAAAGGGTTTCTCACATTTTTAGAATTATTAACAATGGATGTAAACAGTAAGAATCTAAGTTGTATTATAATATTAAAAAAGCTTCTTAAATTTATATTGCAAAACATTTAAATCCGAAACATATGAATAGTTCGATCCTTAAAAACATCTTTGAAAATATGAAAAATCTAACAAGCTTTTAATAAGTACAAAGCATCGAATAAACACTAAAAAAATTAAAAAAAACTCGCAACAATTGTTTGGTGTCGAAAGAAAACAAGACCATTCGTCTTGCGAAAGACATGAATGCTGCAAACAGAGCGGCAACATACACACACACACACAAAAAAAAAAAAGAGAGAGAGAGAGAGAGAGAGAGAAAGCCTAAGCTTACTTTGTTCGTCTAAAGAGGTGTCGTGTTTTCTTTCGACCTCAAACAATTATTGCGAATTCTTGCATTTTATGGTGTTTATTCAAACTTTTGTACTTAAATGCCAGTTCGGCGATGCTTTTTTATAATCAGCTATTGTTCTTTCTCTATTTATTTATTTTTTAAATGGCTTTTAATAATATTCTTATGAAATTATTTACTAAAAAATGTATACAGTGAAATTCAAAGAATGGAATAAAAAAAAAAAATCAGAAATTTTAAATTTAAAAATGTTATTTTAATACTAAATGCAAATTGAAAATACTTAATTTATTTAATTTTTTCTTTCGGATGGCAATTTTTCTTCTTCAGTGCGTTCTTATCCTTTCGTTAAATTATCTTGATAATGCAATTCAAAAAGATAAATTTGATTCAGAACTAATAAATTTTATTCTTTATTCACATTTTCCCAAAACAGTAACAGACTTATTGACGCAGAAATTTGTAAACCATTTATTACAAAAGTCTAAGCATTTTTTAAACAAAAAGGATAAAAATTACATAAGGGATTTAATTTTATCTATATTTCTCAACGTTATATCGACGTTAAAAAAAAATAAAGCTTTTACCAGTATCGTAACATTTCTAAACTTTTACAAAAGTTGTATAAAATTGTTACCACTATTAAAAATACAATGTAAATTTTAATACTAAAACATCATTTATAAAATGTCTGTTCTAAAGCAGTGATCTCGAAATAATAAAACACATGTTAAACGTTAGTAAAGTTTTACCATGCGTTTGAAGTTATGACTTTCTTACGGTTAAAATTCATTTGATTTGCAAATTTATATCTAAATTTGTGTACAAGATTTTAATATTTCACAATAGGTTACGTAAAAATCGCTGATAATATATATCTATATATATATATATATATATATATATATATATATATATATAGAGAGAGAGAGAGAGAGAGAGAGAGAGATTGGTTGATAGATATATTGATTGATTAATAGATAGACAGATAGTTTTATTGATAGATAGATAGATAAATTGATAGTTAAATAGATAAATAGAAAGAGAGATTTCACACAGGAAAAGCAAATAGAATTTGAAGGGGATTTCGGTACACAAAAAAGTGTA
The DNA here is from genome assembly GCA_963930645.1 of Salticus scenicus. NCBI lineage: Eukaryota > Metazoa > Arthropoda > Arachnida > Araneae > Salticidae > Salticus > Salticus scenicus. Next base: position 119,237,890 of record OZ005659.1, on the reverse strand, counting down.
AATTTAAATATCTCTCTCTCTCTCTCTCTCTATATATATATATATATATGTGTGTGTGTATGTGTGTGTACAGATAAATGTGCGTATGCAAAATTAATCAATAAGTATGAATCATCATTAGGGAAATGTAAATAATTAAACATAAATTTTAGTAATTATTATTTTTCTTTTTTGTATTTATAGTAGATTGCACATATAATAGAGAAATTTTATTCATAAACATTGTTTGAATTTAAAGCCATTTGCGCCTTTTTTTTTTTTTTTTTTTTTTTTTTTTTTAATTGAAAGATATTTTAAAACTAAATTTTAGGATTTGAATCAACGGCAAATGATTGCATGACCCACGCATCCAATTAGACCATCAACGATAAGCAAAAGAAATATGAAAATGCATAAAGTATTAAAGGAATATAGGACGTTAATAACAAAAAAAAAGGTAGAAAATTTAAATAAAAATAGCTCAGAATAGTGAATTATTCAGTTATTTAAAAAAAAAAAATCGTTTAAAAACTATGCAAACATATTATGCAAAATATAACGAAATATATTTCAGCATAAATTTTAAAAAGTAAAAACACGCTTTTACTGTATAAAGCGCAGAAAATTCCGAACCAGTGAAAGATTATTTATTTATTATTATTTTTTTCCTCGAATGGTAAGAATGATGCTGTATTTAGGAGAGAACTTTGACCAATGTGTCCTTTAAACTGATGGCAATTTGTGACATCGCTAAGTCATGCCTTGTCCTGGACTCTAACCGGGGTCCCATTTTGTAAGAGCCAGGAACAGTCGGATTTTTTGTTCAATAATCACCGAAAATTTTTAATCGTAACGTTTGCCTAATGACTTCGAAAATTAATCGTCTATTATGTGTATCAAATATCATTCCTCAAAATTATTGGTGATTATTGAATAGAAATTCCGCCAGATCTGGCGATATTGGTCAGGACGCTAACCACCAAACTATTGGGCTGAGACTCAACACAGGTAGTTTACAAATGAACAACCAGATTTGCCTCAGACAGAGTGATTTACTTCTGAAACCTACCTCTTAAGAGTCAGGACTCTGGAATTATATCCGTACTCTATTATCATCGGCAATGGACTCATATCTAAAATTTGTGTAGTCTGGATTTCACAGAAGTGCATTAAAAAGGAAATAGCGAAAATTGACACGAATTTGTCGCAGGACTATGTTTAAGAGCTTTTTTCAGCAATTTACCAGATTTGAATGCCTAGAATATAAATTCTCATATTTCGTAATATATTTAACATTTTTGCATTCTGGCTGCAGTATACTAGCTTTAATGTAGTATGACAAACTTCCTACAAATTGTTTTCTATTGAGTGTAATACCCAACATGTTGTAATTAAAAAGGTGGATTTTTTTTGGGGGGGGGATGGGGGGGAGGGAGAAAAAGTTATATCTTTATTAATATATGCTGTAGCCTTATACAAATTTATACGAAAAAAAAAATCTTCATAATCACATGCTACATCCAAAACGCTTTCAAATCAGTTTTATTTTTATTTACTGGTCACTTTTCTCTTCAGGAGACTTCTTTTGCTGAATTATAGATGACGTATAACACGTTCTTTACGCTACCAAAATTTCAAGGCGATTCCTAAAAAACTTATACATATTTCACAAAACGTCGGAATTCGAAAGTCTTCAGTTACTTATAGGTAGATAGCGTATATTTATATATATATATATACTACTCCGATTCAAAAAATTAGAATAATGAAAAGAAATATGGTCAAGGGAAATGAAAATCGAATTTATCAAATAAATAATCAACAATATCAAATATAAAGTACTATAATATGAATCTGCATATTTTGCAGATTATAAAAATATAAACACATTACAATGAAATAGAAAATATATTTAAATCAGCTAACAACAAAAAATTCAAAATATTAGAATACTTTCTAACATGGTTCAAAAAATTAGAATAATGAAAATATATTGAACATAATTTAAACTCTAAGTATTTTTACTTGCTAATCAGTACTTTGTTGCATCACCCTTAGCTTTAATGACAGCTCTTAAACGTTTTGGCATGTTTTTAACTAAAGGTTCACAATCTTTTTTATCCAAATTCGCCCATATGCTCTTTATACTAGAAATAAGTTCTTTTTTGTCTCTAGGCGCAACTTCTTGAAGTCGTTTCTTCATAATTCCCCACAAATTCTCGATAGGATTTAGATCGGGTGAGTTTGCAGGCCAAGGGAGTACAGGTATGTCCTTCTCTTTGAGCCATTTAGTTGTTGATTTGGAAGTGTGGGGAGAAGCTGAATCTTGCTGAAACAAGAAATCGTCATCACATAAATCCTCAGCTGAAGGAATCATGAAATGTTCAAGAATTTCTTGATAGACTTCTGAATTGACTGTTGTGGAAACAATACACAACCTGCCTGGGCCTTCAGCAGTCATGCAGCCCCATACCATAACAGAGGTCGCAAATTTAAACGAACGTTTTAAACATTCTTTCTTATAAGCTTCATGTTTAAGTCTCCAGACACGTATACCTTGATTTCCGTGAGACACACAAAACACACTTTCATCGCTGAAAAGTATCTTTTTCCAATCGTCGTGATCCCAAAATAGCCTTTGTTTACACCATTTAACTCTAGCAGCCCTTTGCTTAGATGATAAGAATGGCTTTATCTTAGGCACACGTGATCTAAAACCTAATTTGCGAAGTCGTCGTAGTGTTGTAGATTTGGAGACATTTATACCCATTTCTTTCCATTTTCTATGGACATATCTCACACTCCGAAAACGATGTTTCTTCACAATCTTTTTCAATTGCCTTTAATCTCTTCTTGAAGTTACTGGCTTTCGACCACTTTTAAAGTGTTTATTTTGAAAACACTTATTATTAGAATATTCTCTCAAAACTCTACTCACACTTGCTTGAGAGCATTTCACTTCTTTTGCTATAAAAAGTTGTGTTTTTCCTATTTCGTGCAATTACACAATACGATATTTCACAGCCTCAGATAAATCGCTCTTTCGTCCCATATTAAGCAAATACTACGCTACAATCAAATGCCAAACGACTTTTCATTTTCAACGGAGCACATTTTATAATCCCACAGATGTTAATCCCGCAGCCGTTCTCTCAACTTATAAGAAAAATTTGAATATTCTAATTTTTTGAACCATGCTATCGAGGTATTCTATTTCTTTGAATTATTCTAATATTTTTTAAATAGTTAATTATTAATATATCAGATAAAAATAAATATTTATGTTATATTTATAAATGCTCTGAAGATAATTAGATACTTTTAATATATTTTTTCCTGGACGCAGTATGCAAATTGACGCGTTAGCAACATCAAACTCATTCTTTTTTACATTATTCTAATTTTTTGAATCGGAGTAGTAATATACAGATAGATTAATAAATATATAGATACATATATTGACAGATAGATAGATATTAGCTTTTATGCCCGTTATTCAAACGAGAAAGGGGGATGTAATTAGAGGGGGAATTCGGAACATAAAAAAAAGTGTACATTTAAACAATATATGCAAAACTAATCAATAAAACTGGTTTTCCAGGAATTCACCGACTCTCGACAGCAAGGGTTTTATACTACTGGCCTGAACAACCTACCGCTTAAATGACGAAAGTGCATAAACTATATGCGTGCAAACTTTAATGAATAAAATATTTCCATATATTTATACGTTACCAATATTAATATTTATAATGTTCCTTATTCATAGTTATATATATATATATATATATATATATATATATATATTTAATTATATTTAGTTATTCATTTGTACTTTATTTATACTTATTTATTTATATTTATTCACATTATATTAATATTTATATTTGTATTGTTTCTTATATTTATATGTTATTATACTTATACTTCCTTATGTTTATATGTAACTTTGCATTTTTTCTACAAGTTTCCTCCTTAACAAGACGAGAAAAGGGATTTATTGTGTCTTACCCTCTTAAACTATCTACCCTACTAATACAAAATTACAAAATTACCAAATGGATTATAAAATATCGTCCAGAAGATGCACTGCTGTTTTCATACTTCTTTTGTCATTTTCGACCGATTTCTTTACGAAAATTCCACTAAAATCGATTTACCTGTTCAATGTTAAAAATGGAAAGGCCTTTATTTTTTCCCTATTCAAGGTTTGTTTCATGATGTGAAATTTCTTCATCATATAATAATTTCAAGCTAAATTTCGTGCTCAAATGTATTTTTACCTCCTGCCTGCCAGCTCCAACAGGGGAAAGAATGAAATTTTGCAAAAACGCAACCAGTAGATGTCATTGCCCCAGTACCATGCTTCACATCAAGATACGCGATCAAATATTCTATAGAATACTCATTGTTATACTGACTATTTCCGTCAGTCAGCAAAGCAGTGAAAGCAGGTTCTATTTTATGTATGTAGATTATATAAAGAAAATTTGATTAAACATCCCCAAAAAAGTGTTTTATTACTAATTAAAATTTATAAATGTAAACTAAAACGCTTACATGCCTTTCAGTTATTATATTTTATTATAAATTTTGCATAATATTTAAAAGAAATATTGTAAAATATTTAATATTTGTATAAGAAATCCTTTTAAATCTTGATGCTCCTTTTTAATTCTAAGGATATTTTTATAAAATTATAATAAATAAATAAATAGTATAAAACTAAATTTTAACAAGTTTTAAAAATGTTTGATATTTCAGTTAATAATTATCCTTGTAATGAAATATTTTACAGTAATCTAAATGAAATTCAAGCATTTTATAGAGCTCCAATTATATTTCAAACATTATATCTCAATTCTCATTGTTATACTTAATGATATTTCTATCATAAGATAACTATCGAAAATTTTCCAACGTTTAAAAATAGATTTAATGATTCTGACATCAAAATATATTTTGTAAAATTTTCATCTTAAGTTTTAGTTAAATTGTAATTAAATGTCTTCAAAATATAAAAACTCCCCAGAGTTTAATAAGTCTTATTTTTAGTAAATGATTATTCATTTTCTACAAAATCATTCAGCAAAATTTTATGAAACATTGGGAAGATTCTTTAAGCACTCTTTCATAATACCGAACGTTTAAAATGCATTACAGTATTTAGTTTTAACAAAATGTAAAGTATTTGAATCAAAATCGATTACTTATTCGAAAATTTTGCTTCTTATAAATAATTAAAATTTTTAAACAAATTTTGAAAACGTTTTCACTTGCATAACTTTTGGTAAGTTTTAATGAAACTTGTTCAAATTTATTTAAAATTTGATAAGAAAATATTTAAAATTTCGAGAAATATTTTTTATAATGTCTAGCAGTACTTCATGTAAAGTTTAAAAAAAGTAATAATTGCAAATTCTGCGAGATATATGCAAATATTATAACAATTGAAGATTTAAATTTGTATTAATGTGTACAGTAGACGTAGAAGTTGTATTTACTTAGCACACAAATTTGCTTATTCACGTCATTAAAAGTTTAATTTCACTAAGAACATTTAATATTTTAAAAATGTGTTTTAATAGCTCTTACAAATAATGCTATGTGATTTTGGTTATAATTATATATCCTCAAAAATTAAAATGTTGATAATAATTGCTGTTTCATTTTCAAAAAATGCATTAATTTCACTTTACTTAAAATTTTTGATTATTTTGATTTTCTCTTACCTGGTATGGTAGTGAAAGTGTTGTCTTGGGGTCAAATTTACGGAATTTAGTTTTGGTTATAGTTACAAGTTTTTAGATCCCCTGAATTCGAAAATTATGTTCTTAGCGTTTGGTCTGTGTGTCTGTTCATGTCTGTCTTTTTCTGTGTCTGCCTATGTATCTGTTATCAATATATCTAAAGAACAAACTGCAGCATGGAGTTTAAACTCGTTATCCTGAATCTGTATCATAAAGCGATACAGCACTAAACTTTTCGTTGAGATCAAATAAATGGCTTGTGTAACCTGACACTCAAAAGAATTCAAATACATTACGTCTATGAGGGAAATTGTAGGTAATTAGACTTTAACATCTATAGGCTGCAATAAGCCAAATGAAACAAATGTACATTTTTGTATGCGTAAAAGCATGTTTCGTATAGAATATTGTATGGAAATCATTCGCTGTTCGTTTACAGAGCTACAAAAAAGAACTAGATTATAATGGCACAGTACATGAAAACTGATGGCAGATTTTTTCAGGTTGTGGTGTGTATTATTATTTTAGAAATATATATGTGCACGATCTGGTATGTAAATAATTTTTAACAGACATACAGGGCTGCCAATATTTAAGCGAAAACAGTCTTTTTTATTAAATGTAATTATGAAAGTGCTTTTATTTTAATATTTAACAATATCTAGGAAATCTGCTCAGAAATTTAAATTAGTTCCCCGTAACCATGTGGTAAATAATGTATTGTTTAAGCTAAATATTCTTTTCTTTTTTTTTTTTTTTTTGTATATTTACACGTTTTGAGATTTCCTGTATACCGAAATCAAGTTTTCAACTTTTGATATTTATCTCTGTGTCTTATCAGAGTAAAATCAAGTTCAAGCGATCTAAATGTTGTATTTTGAATTTAATATAACGTTGTTAGTTATAAAGTTTGATCAATATTGATAAGTTTCGAGGAAAGATGTATGAGATAGTTGTCTAAATAAATTTAAAATAACTTTTTTAATTTAATTACAGATTTTAATTATATATAAATGCAGGCACAATAATCAAACAGTGGGTTTAGGGGGGTGACAGCCTCCCTTCATTCAAAATTATATGTCAAATAAAGTTGTCCCAAAGCCTAATTTGTATTATTTTGGACACAGGTTTATATAACAGTACTCATTTTCGCACCTTTGTATTTCCAATTTGTATTTATAGTATTAAATTTTATGGTAAAATAAACTCATGTGAGTGGCACACCAGATATTTCGTATTATTGTTAATACATTGCAAATAACTTTAATTTAAATAAAGTTCATTATGTGAAAATATTAAATTTCTATTATTAAAAATTACTTTTAAATGAATATACATTTTTAAAATAATTTTATTAACAGTCAAACATTTTTTTTTTTTTTTTCAGTATCTTTGATATCCTTATTACGATAACGAAATTTGTTCAAAATATTTTAACATTCAAAAAATATTTTTAAACGTTTTGAATCTCAATATAATGTATAAAACAATTATACTTCATTTCACCTATAAGGTTTTTAATAGGTTTACACACAAATATTTTCACTTTAAATAATTAAAAAAATTCCAGTGTATTAAAAAAAAAAAAAAAAAAAAAAAAAAAAAAAAATCACTTTTTTTGTAAAAAAAGGGCTTCATTTTCGAGGAAATCGTTCAGCAAATTATATGTACCTATGTGAATATTAGTAAAATGTTGTTTCATATTTTTGAATAAAAATTTAATAGTTGATTTAAAAAATATATAAAACGTTAGTTGAAATGCAATTTTTATTAAAATCACAATCAACTGATTGGAAGAAAATCATATTTAATGAACCTTTTTTTTTTTTCGACTGAGTGAAAATAATGCTTGGACTAGGAGTCGAACCCCGGATCTTTGACTTACAAGGTCAAGGATCTACCAATTGAGTTATCCAGGCCGACAACCGGTCAGCATTACTCACTCAGACAACCTTTTGCAGAAATATCTGGTGATTATAGATCATTTAGATAGCTCAACAGAAATAAGCCGCAGATAAAGGAAAACACCATTAAATAATGGGAGAAAGAAATACAATTTTTATTAAAATCACAATCAACTGATTGGAAGAAAATCATATTTAATGATTTTTTTTTTTCGACTGAGTTATTTGAATAGATATGTATCCTTCATTTGGGGCCTTTTTTAGTATAACTAATAGAAATCGTTAGCAAAACTATACATACCTATGTGCATATTTACAAAATGTTGTTTGATATTGTTGAATAAAGATGTAACAGTTGATTTTAACAAATATAAAACATTATTTGAATCAATATGTATTTTTCATTTGGTGCCTCTTTTTTGTATAACTGAAACCTCCAACTTAAAACTAAAAACATTTGGTTAACATAAATTTAAAGCAGTCGAGGAAAATACGATAAAACTCATAAGTAAAGATTCATTAAACTTAATTCATGTAACTGAATATTTTAAAGATTTGAATTTAACAAAATATAAAGTATATGAAGAATCAAAATAGATTACAAATGTGAAATATGACTTTTTTCCCACTAATTGAATTGTTTACCGTAATACATAAAAACTTTGTATTTGCATGACTATAATGTAGTCGATGTTATATTATGGAACTTTTTTTAGTTTATTTAACATTTAAATGAGAAGTTTGACCACGTTTTGCTCGGTTGTTATTATACTTTTAATTATAAATAAATTAATCATAAACACCAAATAATTGATTATATATATATATATATGTGTGTGTATGTATGTATAATGCATTTTAGAAAAGAAGAAAAATTATGAAATTGTGCGTTTCGTTGCACCACTAGACATATGATTTCCAATAACTGTAACCTTGGCGTACTGTATCTCAAAACATTACATTAACAAACATTTAAGGCGGGTTTCTGTCCCAAAAATCTTCAAAAGTTTGAAATTTTAAACTATCGCAACTCATTGAACAGATGCAAACTTCAACCAATAATTCACATCTTAAACTTTTTTATATACTTCAAAAAATCCTAAAAAAAAAAAAAAAAAAGATAAAAATGTTAAATTTCATTAAAAATTAAAAGGCATTACTGAAAAGATAAGTAAAAATGGTGAGATGTAAAATAATGTAAAAGAAAAAAACATTGCGTGAATTCATTTGATTCTTCGCCGCAGAAAGAAGCAATCGAGACACAGCATGTTTCGGTCGGAAGCTGATGCCGAAGGCTCAGGCAAACTTAACTGATATTTTGACCGATAATGGAATTTCCTAAACAACAACAAAAAAAAAATATTTCTTGTTATTTTTATATTGATATGTTATTTTCAGAATTCATTTAACTATAGGTATTGACCAGAGAAGCAGACAAAGCTTGCTGGTATATTTATTGCAATATGGGAAAAGAAACATTTGTGTGAGCGCTATATCAGATTATTTTAATTAAATGTGTTTTAATTGAAATTTCAGATATTTTAGTGCTATATTCCGACGTATATTTATGTAACAATTTCATAAAATTACTATGTTTTTTTTTTTTTTTTTTTTTTTTTTTTTTTTTACAAAATATTTAGAATGTCCCTGATCCGCATTAAAATAATATTTATAGATAATACTTTTTTGTAATTTAATTTGGCCAATAAAGGGTTAACAGCGAACGCACTTTTTTTCTGAAGATGAGGGTTAATCCAAGAATCCCGAAACACACTTAACTACGAACTTTTTTGAAAATCGCTATATCCATTACCGAGTAAACCCAATTTCTGCTACATGATACAATGGGCCGATAAAGGGTTAACAGCGAACACGAATTTTTCTGCCTTGCGAAATTTTCAAAGTCGCATGTTTATAGTTAATGATGTTCATCCCGGCATCAAAACTGATATTTAAGAGCTATTCTTACATGTTTACGATTAAAATATTTCTTTTCATGCACGTTTAAGTGAAAAGTTCCCCTATTCCCCCATGTTAAGAAAATAGTAAATTTCGAATAACTTCTGAAGTTTTTTAATTAGAATGTTGCAAATAAATAGGGTGCTTGCCAGTGTCATAAATAATATTTTAAAACTGGTCTGACCTCTAAGCGATAATTTGTTCGTGAGATATCGTGTAAACAGACTAAAAAACTAACAGAAACCCTACAGACGGACACCATACAAATTTTGTCATTTTCGGTTTTCTCACACCTGAAAACGTATTAAAAAAAGTAAAAAAACAGAGGCCGAAAATTTTCACGATTACCTAAGTTCCCCATACCTATAATATGATGGGGAACTGAAATGGGTGTAAAACACATAGCTGATGTAATTTTCGAAAACTGTTTGGTATGAAATATAATGTATATTATCTCTTAAAAAATATAGTGTATATATAACACACGCGTAATAAATAGAGAAACACGTATTTAAAATTATTAAATTTATTTTATTTATTTATTTATTTATTTTTTATGTGTACAATCAGTTCAAAGCTTTTCACCGTTTAAGTCGCAGGGAGTATTGAAAAAACACTGTCGAAGAATTCCAAACCTGTAGGAGCTATTGGAAACATAAGGTTGAAATCTTTTAAGGGCAGTAAGGTGGTGCCGTCGAACTAAAATCCATATGCGAAGATGAACTTTGGAGCAAGGAACCTGCGAAATATGAGGGCCAAAGCTTATAGAATTACCAAGGGGTGCGCAGGAACTTTATCAATATACTAAGTTGCGGAGTAGATTACTTGAAGAATGAAGACTTGCATCAGGAACTATAGGAATTTGAAGGGTTGAAACCTGCCACTTCAACAAGATGGTGATGAAGAACGTAGTTGAATTCATAGGAATACGATGCCTAGTTATGGAGTACATTACTTCAGGGTGAACAATTATTAAATTTATTTTATTTATTTATTTATTTATTTATTTATTAATTTTTTATGTGTACAATCAGTTGAAAGCTTTTTACTTTGACCGTTTAAGTCGCTGGGAGTATTGAAAAAACACTGTCGAAGAATCCCAAACAGCGCAACCGCGCTTTCTCTAAATGAGTACGAAAAATTCCAAGAAGCGCGATAGCGGTTTGTTTATTTTACATCGAGGAATCCCAATCGGAGCAATAGCGCTCCTTGTATCTGTTAGGTAACGCGATTCTCGTCTTTTTCTCATCGCTCCGTCACATTTATTGCAGTTTGCAAAACGATCGGACGCATTCTTCCGTAAGTGTTTCTCATCGTTAATAATTGTGTGTTTGAAAATGATTAGACGTATTTACTTCATGCGTATTTGCTTCAGTAAATCTGAGCGTGCGACTTCAGTCAGTAATGCACCGTCTGTTGTCCACAGTGTTCGAAATGTACTGCGTTTTCTCGACATAAAATTTTAACAGCGCGTTCGCGCTGCTTATTGGGACTACAACGGTTAATTAAAAAAAAAAAAAAAAACACATAGGGAAAGCCAAAAAATGTTTCCCTATGCAGTTTAAATACCGAAATAGTAGTTTACAGTTTTAAAGTTACAAAAACCTTGACAAATTATTATAACACTCTCAGAAATGGATACTCAAATTTCACGAAATTTCTTTAATTTTCACGAAACTGTTTCCAGGTAAATACTCCGAGCGAATATTTCGTCAAATTGAGAAAATTACTTTTGTCACTTGTTTGAATATACGAATTTCGTCAAAAGTAAAGATACATTTTTCATCCTATTTTCGTGATACAGAATAAAATACAAATCATAGAATTAAAAAATTACCTGCAAATTCATTGCTTTAGACACTAAATCCTAATTATATTTAATGTAAATCTAAATAAAACAGAGAAACTAAAAAAGACATTTGGACATTTATTTGACAGATTTGAGACCTATAGTTACAATGACTTATGTCTCAATTAATCCATATATTTACCGAATTTCACAGAAGCAAGCGCACACACTATTTTGTAGACATAGGACATCAGAAACATCCATGCCCGCACCGGGATTCGAAACCGAGACTTGGGAATCCAGAAGGCAGCGCCCTACCAGGCCGGCAAATAAAAGTCATTGAACGTAAAGTCAAAACAACACAGGAAACCAAAAAAAAAAATAATAATAAATAAATAAATTATGGCGGTAATGAAAACTAGCACATGCTATTGTGAGTAAATAGTTTCGTCAAATATTTGAGAGTTCGCGTTTCCTCAAAAATCACGTGATCGCTTGACGAAATGGTTGTCAAAAACAACGAAATTAAGTCCGAGGATGTCTGAATCGTCAAAATTGAATATATTATTTCTGAGAGTGAAGTGAGCAGTCCATTGGCAGGAAAATATATGAATAAACCTGCAGGAGCTATTGGAAACATAAGATTGAAATTTTGTAAGGACAGCAAGGTGGTGCCGTCGAACTAAAATCCATATGCGAAGATGAACTTTGGAGCAAGAAACCTGCGAAATATGAGGGCGCAAGCTTATTGGATTACCAAGGCGTGCGTAGGATCTTTATCTATATTCTAAGTTGCGGAGTAGATTACTTGAATAATGAGGACTTGCATCAGGAACTATAGGAATTTGAAGGGTTGGAACCTGCCACTTCAACAAGGTGGTGATGAAGAACGTAGTTGAATTCATAAGAATAAGATGCTGAGTTATGGAGTAGATTACTTCAAGGTGAACTGTAGAGGACACATAACTCTGTATTATAGAGGTGAAACATAACATTAATCTGATAAAATCCAAATACAACTGATTAATTTAATAAATGAAAACTTTTGTAAGTCAACACTGTAATTTGTAAATATTCACAACAGTTGTTGCATGGCAAAATAATAGTAAGAAACTTCATTAGGTAGATAAAAAGAAAAAACAATCTATGCACGGGTGTACCATCAAAGCATTCAAGTTCCAGTACTGAAAAAAAAAAAAAAAAAAGGCTTTTTCATATGTATTTCTCTGAAACATCATTTATTAAATTTCGGAGTAGTGTAACTGAGAAATAAACAAAAAATAAAATAGAAATAAAAATAGAAATAAAAATAGAGAAGTAATAAAAAAAAAATTAAAAGTTGATTAAAACAAGGAAAATTTATTAAAAATTGGTTGCATACAAATGTTTAAATTTTGGTTTGATTGCGACAGCAATGCAGGTTAAAGTTTTAAGTTAAAAATGCTACATTGTAGTATATATATATATATATATATATATATATATATAGATAGATAGATAGATAGATAGATAGATATAAATTTACATTTGCTCAAACTCAAGTTTTTTCCTTGATGATCGTTCTTTTTTTCTTTACTAATTTCTATTATATTTAATGAAATTTAATTTACTTATTTCTATTATATTCAATAGAAAATATTAAACATTTTATCAAAAAAGCTTTTATTTATTTATTTATTTATTATTATTATTATTATTATTATTATTATTATTATTTATGATATTTTGATTTATCCATCTTCTATGCGAAAACAAAATGTGCCTCATCTCATTTTATTGTTGTTTTATTTTAAATACACTCTCAGAAAATTATTTATTTATTTTCTTCTTTTGTAAAATCTCCATTAGAACACAAGCTTAGGATGTAAGTGCAACATAAAATAAACTGATTAAATATATATATATATATATATATTCGAATGTTTATTTATTTATTATTTTTTGAAGCCAAAGAAATCAAATTCCTAAGGTTTGAGGTTTGCATTTTTTTTTTTTTTTTCGTTCTATGGATTATTTTTATTTATTTATTTTTAGTATAAGGTAATTTCAAGTATAGAAGCTAACCTCAATGCAAAAGGTTTTCACTTTTTCACTTTTGTATTTATTTTTTGTGAAATAATAAAAATTTTGATGATGCAGGCATTTCTAAACAACATTTTACAAAATCCTTTGAATATTTTAGAATTTAGTAAACAACATGTTATTATTATTATTATTATTAATATTAATATTTTACAGTTAGTTATATTCCTTATCGTTGTTTAAGTTTGTTAGAATTCAGAATAAGTTTTTTTATTGTTTATTTTACAGACTTTCTTGAACAGTTTCGAGTTATTTTAAGGAAAATAAAATGTATATTTGTAAAATAAAAAATAAAAAAAAAAATAAATAAATAAATAAAAAATAATCAAAACAAATTTTGTTTTCAAACTGCTTAAAATATAAAATACAGTTTTCACATTTTCACAAATAGCCACAAAAAATTACATTTACTTAGCGTTTTGGAAAGCATTTATCATTTACAGCTTTATGCTAATACATATATATATATATATATATATATTTATAAGTATATATATATAGGAAGGAGTGTTTATCATTTTACTCCTTTTTATTCAGTTATTAATTGTAGTCTAGTTTTTTTTTTTTTTTTTTTTTTTTTATGAAAACAATTTGAACATAAATGAACATTCTGGCTATTGTAAATTATGTAAATTATATAAATTTTCAATTTATAAAGTTAAATATTTAAACGCAAAAAAAAAAAAAAAAAAACACTTTTTTTTTTTTTTTTTTTTTTAGCATGCAATAGGGTTTTTCTGCAGAAAATCGCAACATCGTGCATTAAATTATATCAAAATTTAGGTATTATTAAAGAACACTTAAACAGCAAAGTGTGTACATTTAATTAAAATATTTTCAAAGAAACGTATATGATTTTTTACCAGAAATTTACTATATTTGCCAAAATAACCAAAAAAAGCCTGTAAGACACAGATGTAACGTTTAACTTTTGTCCCATAGAATGTAATTTGTAGACATTTGACAACAAAACAATTAAGTATGATAACTCTCATATTTACGTATAATAAAGTTAAAAAAATGCTTTATTATATAAAGAACATTATTTTGAAAACATTGAATGTGTTTCCCTTTTAAAAATGTGTAACAGATTATGCTGCTCGAAATTTGAGTATATATGTATGTGTGTATGCGTGTGTGTGTGTGTGTTTATACATACATATATATATATATATATATCCGCCTGTTACTACTTGAGAATAATATGTCGTAGAAATTATTACATGTATGCAAAATTTTAACCCAGTCATACAATAGCAAATGAGTTAAAATTCGAAAAAAAAAAAAATAATAATGAACTGCAGTTGAAGCACAGGACCTCCATACGCACTCCCACATCTGATTTCCAAGCATGTATTGTCTTCTGAGTTATACATAGGTATGCAACATTTTAGCTGAAAGGATATTTTTAAATGTTATTATCAAAGAAGGGCCTAGAAAATACATAAATGATTTTATTAGACTTTGGTATTAGAGATTCGTTTTAATTCAACTTTTCTAATTGTAATTGTAATAAATGTAATATTTGTTACAGTAAATTATGTTGACCGATTTAAAACTAATAACATTTATGACTAATTATAATTATTACAAGTTTGAAATTTTAATAAAAAACCTGAAAGGAGATTCGCAATAAATTTTTCTTTACCTGTAAAGTTTTGAAAAAAAAAATCGTGATTAATTTTTTTTGAAAATTCATCTAAAACAGCAAAATGGGCAAGCCTGTTAATAAAATATTATAGTCTGAGAAAAGGATTAATTCATTTCATTTAAATATACATACATATATATATATATATATATATATGTTCATATATACGAAAATATGTTTTATATTTTCATAATAAGTTATTCAAAAACCGTTATATATACGTATATCGTTATATATAAAATTCGTATATATATATATATATATATATATGAGAGAGAGAGATGGGTAGATAGATATTAGCTTCAGCACCAATTCTTCGCTCAAGGAAAGCGAAGAGAATTGAAGGTGTAATTTGGATTGAAGTCAGAACAAAAAAATATGCAAATTTAAAGAAATATATATATATGAACTAATAAATATGAATTATTATTAATAAAGTGTAAATAATTAAACATATATTTTATTGATTGTTTTTTGACATTTGTAATAAATTTCAGATATAACAGAACAAATTTTTCATACATTGTTTGAATTTAAATCCAACTAAATGATTTTTTTTTTTTTTTTTTTTTTTTTTTTTTAAAGTTATTTAAAATCTAAATTTTATACTTTGAATCAACACCAAAAAAGAACTGTACTTAAATTCATGCTTACAATTAGGCCGTCAACGACAGGCAAATTAATCTGAAAATGAATAAAATTTTAAATGCACATAGGGCACTATTAATTAAAAACAAAAGTGTAAATTTTAAATAAAAATCGTTCAGTTTATTGAAATTTGTATTAATGAAGCAATTCTTAAAATGAAAAATAAATCGTCCATTGTCACAACATATGATGACAAATATAACGAAATACATTTCAACATAAATAAAAAAAAAGGTAAAAACACGCTTATAATGTGTAATGTACTCAAAACACCGACCCAGCGAATACCGATTAAAAAATAACAATAAGGTTTGACACAGGCAGACCAATTTATATATTAAACCTGCCCCTAAAGAGAGAGGAGTCTAAAAATACATCCGTACTGTATTGTCATCTACATTATACTCATGTCTAAAATTTACCTAATATCAGTACGGTAAAAGTGCATTAAAAAGGAATCTTAAAAATTGACGCGAATTTAAGACAGGAATACTATTAAAAGCATTTCAACAATCTGTCGGTTTTGTATACCAACAACACAGCACGATAGACGAGGACATACATATTTGCTATTTATTTTCTGAAAGGGGTGCTATCTGTGGTCAAGATATGTCAAGAACGAGTAATCAGATTAATTTGATGTTATGTTTACACGATATTTGAAGCAATTATCGTATGCATTCGATTAAACACTGCTACTGAGTAGTGCTGAAACTGGATTTTTTGCCGCTCCTTGATATTAAAAAAGGGGGATTTTAACAATACTAACAAAAAAATGACGTTTTAAATACTGCTATAATATACGTTAAATACACATAACTATTAAAAAGCAGTAATTCACACTTTAACATAAGTAGCAATAGAGTTAGGCCTGAATATATGACTTTTCCATCACTGTCCCCTAAAAACGGATATTTTGCAAAATCTATTTTTATTTAGAGGGTGCTGGTTATGTATCACCAACACCCACTAAAAAGATATAGAGTATGCTTTGGTGAGCGAGATCTTTGGTCTTTTGATAAAAGATTTAGTTTGTGCTTTGGTAATACACAGCCAAACTACACACCAAAAATAGCTTTACTAAAATAATTTCGTAGTGAGTTACACTTGAAATTTGGTTTCCCTAAAAAAAAAAAAAAAAAAAAAAAAAAACCACCAGCACACGCCAACTTGTGGTAATATAAAGCCAAGTTCAGCAGGAAAAATATGTTTCTTGTCCCTCTTCATGACATAAAAATAGGATGGGGGGGGGAATTTTCGATATATTTTGGAGCAGATTTATGCACGAAAGTTAATATTTTTACACCCTCTCGCCCAGAAAGGAGGAAATTCGCAAAATTCCTTTGTAGTGTGTGTTGCGTACAATCCACGCACAAAAAAATTGCCTTCCTGAAATATTTGCAGCAGTGTTATGTTTGAAATCTAATTTTCGGCACCCTCAGCCGTCAAATGCAACAGGAAGATAGAAATTTCACAAAATATCTGCACATTACATATCAGATGCACATAAATAATAACACACCAAAATCCGTGGACCTAGCTCCCATACATTCCCAAGAACTAATTAACCAGAAAAATATTCTCCCGAATTTCATCCTTTTAAGATATCACCCCCCCCCCCCCCTCAACAGACAATTACAAGAAATGAAATACTGTAAATATTCTCCAGAAGTTGCACAGCTATTTTCAAACTCTTTCTGTCATTTCTGATCGATTTCTTTTCGAAAATTCTACCGAAATCGAACCCTTCAATATTTAAAATTAAATACAGGATGTCAATAATTAAACTGGCAGTGCTTATGGAGTTCTTTACCATGATCTAATCGCAAGAATAGCCCCAAACTGTGAGGGATCATTAAACAAAACGGGGACGAAAGATTCCAAAAAATTAAAACATAAATAAAAATAATAATAAAAGTAAATTCCGAAATTTAGGGCTAGAAGAATATATAGCGTCAGTTTTCCAAATAAAGATTTTTTCGCGGACAAATTAGCACAGTGTCTCCAATTGCAAAATAATTATTCTTTAAAAAAGTGTTCTATCATCAATTTTAAATTATAAATTGCGAAAAAAACGTTTCTTAGAAAGACAGTGTCACACATTTCCCTAACGGTAAATTTTGGAACTTATAAAGATTAATAATATATATATATATATCGATATCTTTTGTCTCCCGTCTTGTTTAATATTCCTACAAACTTTAGTCCATCTTGCAATTAGATTGCATTAGAGAACACTATAAGAATTGTTAGTTTAACTATAGCTACCCTGTTTGTCAAAATTGCCGACTTTTTTTCTGTATTCAAGCATATATAGTTTCTTCATGTAAAATTTCTTCACCATCAAGTAATTTTGAGTTTCATTTTGAACACAAATGTGTTTTTGCCTTCTGCCCACGCCCACACCCAAGAGAGAAAATAGTGGAATTTTGCAAAAACCCAGTCTCAATAGAGATCAAGGCTCCAATACCATCTTCGCTACAAAATCTGTAATTAAATTACCCGTAGAATCCACACGGCCATGTTGATTATATCAATTAGTCAGTGAATCAGTGAATGCACGTACTCTTTTACGTATGTAGATTATTTAATAAAAAATTGATTATTCTTCTTAAACACGAAAAAAATTACTAATTATAATTTATAAAATTTTACATACTTTTTTGTTATTATCTTACGTTATAATGTTTGTATAGTATTTTAAAATTGGTTATAAATTATTTAATATCTGAATAAGAAGTCATTATAAAACTGGATTTTTTTTTTTTTTATTCTAAGGATATTTTATATAAACTTACAAAAAATGAAATAAAATAAAAAATTAAATATTAGCAAACATTCAAAACGTTTAATATTTCAGTGTTTTTTTTTTTTTTTTATGAGATGTTTTAGAGTAATGTAAAAGAAATCCAAGAATCTTATTAAGCCTTCATTGCAATTCAATCCCTATATCTCAGTTCTTATCACTATACTTAATATTTCAATCATAAAATAAATATCGAAAATACTACGACACTTAAAAATAAATTTAATGAGCTTGAAAACGAAATATATTTTTTAAAATTTTCGTCTGAAGTTTTAAGTTAATTTATAATTAGATGTTTTCAAAATTTTAAATAACTCCTGAGAGTTTAACAAGTTTCATTTTTGTTAAATGATTATTCATTTTCAACCAAATCATTCATCAAAATTTCATGAAACATTCTTAAGATTCATTAGGCGTTCTTTCACAATACTGAATATTTTAAAAGACAGTAAAGTATTTGGTTTTTCAAAATGTAAAGTATTTTAATAAAAATATATTATTTATTCCAAAACTTATATTCTTATAACTAATTAAAATTTTTAATAAAATGTTCAAAATGTTTTCACTTGCATAAATTTAAAACCTCGATAAGATATTATTTAATTTGTTAGCATATATTTAAGGTCTGAGTTATCCAATTGTTTCAAATCTTGAGAAACATTTTTATAACGTCTAACAACACTTCACAAAAAGTTTAAGAAAATTATTAATTGTAAATTCCGCAAGATGTCTTCGATTATTGTAATAATTGAATATTTGAATTTACATAAGTATGTCGAGGCGATATAATGACTGTGTATATTTAGCACACAAATTTGCATATTATCTTCAATTGGAAAAGTTTAATTTTATAAAAGCACAATTAATAATTTTAAAGTACATTTTAATAGTACTTACGTATAAGGGTATACATTTACGAAAGTAATTATATACCTCAAATATTGTAATTTTGATAATAATTTCAATTTCACTTTTAAAAAATATATTCATTTAAAATTTTTAACTTGAATATTTATTAGTCTGTAAATGATTTAAATTTAATTCAAATAGAGACTGTTATGTCCAAAAAACATTTTTTTATTATTCAAAAACTACTTTTAACATAATCGCTTTTAACTTACAGAAACTTAATTCAGAGATACGTAAATGAAAATTACCATTTGTTTTCTTAAACACAAGGGGGGTGTATGGGTTTTGAAAGCTAAAGCATATTTTCTCTATTTTTCTTTTAAATATAATTTAAAAAAACATATTAAAAAATTTGATCTTATAAACGAGCAACATTTAAAGAGTATTTTATGAAACTTAAAAAATGCATAAAATGCATACATTTATGCATTTTATACGTTTAATGCTCATTCAAAATTTTGGAAAATGCAGCCAGTGGGTCCTTGTAATACTTAAAAATTACCCAAAATAGTTCCACTGATTTTTATTTAAATTTTCACACTTCTTCAAAATAGAATTGGTTACTGTTTTAATGAATATTTTTGATTTTTTGACTACAACTCGTTTTAGAAATAAACACATAGTTGGATTTTTTTTAAGTTTGAAAAATATTTTGGCCTTTTTACGATATTAAGAAGATGCTATTAACCTGATTAAATTCAAACAAAACTTTATTTAATAAATGAACAATTTTGTAAAAGGAAAAATATGTATGCACGAGTACTTAATCAAAGCAGTATAATGCAAGTACTACTACTACTACTAATAATAAAATAATAATAATAAATGAAAAATGAAAGTAAACTCTTCATTTTACTTCTGAAACGTAAGTAATTAAACTTCAGCACTTATTTATTAAATTTAAGAGTGGTTTTGTCTTCTAAATACGCAAATAATAAAGGTTTCAATGTTGATTAAGACAAGGGAAAATTTTAAAAATGTATTGCCTAAAATGTTTGGTTCGAGGGGAACACCAATAAATGTTAACTGTTTAAGACAATAATATATATTTTAATTTTTTTTTTTTTTTCAAATTTACATTTGCTCGAAACTGAAATTATAAGTTAATTATTCGTTTCTACTATGTTTGCAACGTTTTAAATTTTATTTTCGTACTAAATATTCCTTCACTTGTATCCATTGTGCTGGATAACAAGAAAATTGTAAAATTCTTTATCACAATAGGTTTTGAATTATTTTTTATTTATTTTATTTTATTTTATGCCGTTTTGATTAATCTAACTCAGATGTGAAAACTAAAACGCCAATAATTTATTTTATTGTCTTTTTATTTCAAATACGTCTTCAGAAACTTGTTATTTCTTTTTTTTTCTTTTGTAAAATGCTCGTTAGATACACAAGCCTAGGACGTAACAGCAACATAAAATGAACTGGCTCAAAAAAGTATTTTTATTTTATTTATTTTTATTTTTATTTTATTTTATTTTTTTTTAGTTTTAAAGCGATCAAATTCCAATGTTTGAAGGTTTGCATATTTTATGTCCTTCTTCGGATTGTTTTTATTTATGTATTTTATTTTATTTTATTTTATTGTTTTATTTATTATTTTATTTATTTATTTATATATTTTTTGTTTATTTATTTTATTTATTTTTTTTATGTAAAACCTACTTCCGAGCTGAAAAGCCAAACTTAATTTTAACGTAATAAAATTTATTTTTCACTTTTCTTGCTCTTTTAGAAAAAGAAAAAAAATGCATGCATTTCCAAACAACATTTGACAAAATCCTTGGAATATTTTAGAGTTAAGTAAACAGCATGTTAATTTTTTTTTTCCAGTTAGTTACATTTCTTTTCATGGTTTAAGTTTTTAAAATTCAGAATTAGTATTTTTAGTGTTTGTTTTAAAGGATTTCTTGAATAGTTTCTAGTTGATTTCAGGAAAAGAAAATGTACTTGCGTAAAAGAAATTATTTTTAAAATAAAGTGTGCTTTTAAAATTTAAAAATTTAAAATACATTATGAACATTTTTCACGTGTGGTAACCTGAATTTAAATTTGTTTGGCATTTTGCAAAACATTTATCATTTAAGACTGTATGCCACAATTTTTAAATTTTATGGGTGTTTATTTATTTTGTCGTTTTTATTTGGTTATTATTTGTAATGATTTTTTTTCTAAAATTATACAATTTGAAAATAGGTGAAAAATCTGGCTTTTCTTAATTTCTGTATGCGTCAAATTCCCATTTATAAAAATCAATATTTAACATTTGACCTCCTTTGAAAAGAGCGAAATTGCATTTTTTATATTATTTTAAATATTTTAATTTTTTTCACCGCACAAGTTTTCAATGAACTAAAATAATGTTATTTCAACTTCAGATAAAAAATGAAACTCTGCGCAGGATTATAATCATTATGACTGTTATTTACAAACTTCGAAATTTAATAAGAAGCTAAAACTTCATAATTATAAAATTTTCAATTATAAATGTATTGTGGAAAAAAGAATAGCTGAGAGGCCGGATATATACGTCAGCGACGGTCAGGTGTTTATACATGTGTAGAATAATAACAAAGCTTACTTTTAGTAACATTAAATTTATAAAGAGCATAAAAATATTTAAATATTTACACATTACAATAAACGAATATGCGTATTCTTTAACCACATTTCTTGCGACAATGGAAGCCTCTGCGCAAGTGCGGATTGAACGAGTCCAGTGTTAAAATAGGAGTGACTGAGAGAAAACAAGCAATAAGGGAACACCGAATAACTGGATGTTTGCCAAGTAACTATCTCTCGGCCGATTTTGCATCCCTTCAAACTTTTGGACAGGGCCTCACTGCTAGTCGTAGGAAACGTGGTCGCACTATAAACAGAAACGACATAGTTGCGTTGAAAAATATAAACATTCTTTACTCGAATAAAGTCTGTTGCCAGTTTCCTTTATTAATAAGAAAAGTGTACGTCAAAGTATTCGTAACAATGAAGTCACCACAGTACTCCACTCCTTGTCTTCAACCAGTGAAGACGAATCGTTTAAGAAAACCTACTGTTCTTCCGGAACGAGTCACAGTGTGACCGGGAGGCGTCGAGGTAGTGTTCGCAGGAACAGCTTTGTAATCAATATCATTACATAATAAATACACTGGTTTTAGCCTATGATTAGACTCAGTTTTTGTATTACAGTTAACAGAAATAACGAAGTCTTTGGACAAACGTTTTACAACCAGAAAAGGTCCGTCAGACTCTGGTTGCAAACGAACTGCATCATGCCGGAGAAAAACATGACTGCAAGTCATTATTATTTTTTCAATGTATTAAATTATGTATATTAAATTTCTATGTATTAAAATGTATGTAACACTATGTATTTTCTACGTATTAAATTATATGAAACGTCATGTATTAAATTATATCACAAGTTGATACCTGCCAAAATTAAAGGATCCAAATAAGGACGATTCGGTACGCTGCATTTTCAGATCTAGAAAACATTGATATTTTTTCGACATATGCCATTTTTTATTAGTTTAATCCATGGCTTAAAATGTTAATACCTACATGCATAAATTAATTAACTACAGTTTTATCTATTGTAAATATTGTAGTATAATAAATATTGCAGTCTATTTTAGTATATATTGTCTATTATAGTATGATAATCATTAAATCAATATAGTGTTATCTATTAAGAGTTTTTATAAAGATTTATTTTTTGAAAATATTGCGTAAAATTTTAAAGATTTGCTGAATTTTTAATAAATTACAAGCATAAAGCCCATAAAAATGGAAAAATGTCTAAGGGTGAGGGAAAGTCGAAGAGAGTCCCAAAATTAGGGAGATTTCCTTGAAATAAAGGTGAGTTCACAATTATGAAAGTTATGTCTTCGTAAAAGACCCCTATAATAATAATAATAATAATAATAATAAATGCATCTTTAATTAAGATACTTTTAAAGAAACTAATATGATTTTCACGATAAATAGACAGAAATTCACAAAGTAACAGAAAATGGAAGTGAGTAACAGCTCAAACGGTTAAATTGTGTTCAATAAAATGATATTTGTAGACAAAAACACAAAAAGATAATTACACTGGTCAAAAAAAAAAAAAAAAATAAATAAAAAATCTGTCCTAGACATGTTGCTGGGTGATCCTAGAGGTATTTTTCGTGCTGATTCCGAATTTGGGCTCAGAGTTTTTCGATCACGTCTAGTTTCCTTAGGACAACCGGATTAATGGGGGTTCAAGGTAGATTTCAGCAAATAAATCGTGAATTATTTTTTTTTTCTGTCCAAGACATGTTGTTGGGTGATTCTAAAGGTATTTTTCGTGCTGATTCCGAATATGGGCTCAGAGGTTTTCTATCACGTTTATTTTCTTTAGGACAACCAGATTAAACGGGGGTTCAAGGGGGTTTCAGCAAATAAATCGTGAATTAAAAAAAATTGAAAAAATGGGTACTTAGTATTTTCTTGCATATTTAGCATCTGACAATTCCTGGTGGACTTTTTTCCACCAAATCTTGGCGCCGTTAGTGATGAACACGGTGAGGGTTTCCACCAGGATATTTTACACATGGAAAAACGGTATTAAGGAAAGTTCAGCACCATGTCAACAGATTACTGCTGGACACTGAAAAGGGACTTGCCAGATGCTAAATATTCTAGAAAATCTTAAGTAAGTACCATTTTTTCACATTTTTTTAATTCACGATTTATTTGCTGAAACCCCCATTTAATCTGGTTGTCCTAAGGAAACTAAACGTGATAGAAAAAATCTGAGCCCAGATTCGGAATTAGCACGAAAAATACCTCTTGGATCACCAACAACATGTCCAGGACAAAAAAGAATTTTTTTTTTTAATTCACGATTTATTTGCTGAATCCCTCTTGATCCCATTTAATCTGAATCCCATTTAATCTGGTTGTCCTAAGGAAACTAAACGTGATAAAAAAAAAATCTGAGCCCAGATTCGGAATCAGCACGAAAAATACAAATATGATCACCCAACAACGTCTCTAGTGCAAAATCTTCGTTGACCAGTGTTGTATTAGCAATCATTCATATTTCAGCTTAATTCATTAAAAACACTTCTATTAAAAATTTTCCTTTGAAAACTCTAAATAATTTATCCTTTAAAAAATGTGTTAACATATATTGCTGCTTAGAGTTCGGTTGTAATTTTTTTTTTTTTTTTTTTTTTGTATAATTCCAAAATGTGGTATTACTATTTATATATATATTCTTATTTTAATTTAACTTTTCCTGTTTATCCTTCCTATTTTAATTATTTCATTGTCATACATTTCAGAAAATTAAAAACGTTGAAAATCAATGCACTGCCAGGCATTTTTAGAATTCTATAATTTGAGCCAAATTTTAAATAATAATTCCTTATTCTGGTAAATCAATTTTAATAAAAAATAAAATAGTCACGTAATAAACAATTAATACATTTTAACACATTTACATATTTTTCATAGTAAGTTTCATATTTCAAATGTCGAAAAAAACTGCTTTGAATTTCTGACTGTTTTACACTTACAATCGACTTGAATTGTTCCGCATAGTTATTTTGTAAAAACATTATTAAAAAATGTGAAGAACTTTCCAAAAAATCAAGAACCATTTTTGTACTGTAAAAATGAAATTTTAATTACATACGTAAATAGAATATTTTTATTTATTTTCGTAACAGTTCTTTGCGAAATAATAAATTAAGAGGGGAAATAATCAGATTGTAATGTCCTCTTTAAAAAAAAAAAAAAAAAAAACTGAAAAATTCGAGACAACTAGATAAATTTTCGCCTTAAGCTCTTTGATTAGATTTAAGGTGTCATAGTTTAAATATGATTTATTTTTGTAACGGAATTCATCAAGCTCTTTTTCGTTTCTTAATAGAGTAAATTTGATTTTTAAAAAAGGAAATTCATTTTTGAATAAATGTGTATCAATATTTTCACTTTTTCTTTTCATTCAAACCAAGGTGATTATTTTTTAAAACACCTGTCAAATAACTTTTCATCTATGAATTATTAAAACAGGCATTAATGACGCCATTTTTTGCTTATTTAAGTAAATGTCTTTTTTTATTTCCTTAATAAAATTGAAGCATCAAAGACAAATTAGCAATTAAATGAAGTATTTTAAGTAGTGGAAATTCTGCCTAAAGTTATATATAAGTGAAAAATAATTGTATTGTAATGTAATTAAAAGAAAAAGTTAGTACTGAAAATAAAGGGTTGTCGTTAATTGCATCCTTCCTTGATTTTGTATAGTAACAATAAGTATTTTGCGTTTAAAACACGAAAATGATTTAATGAAAACAAAATAAATGTAATAAGTGCACCTTTTCGAAAATACATTTTCCATTTAGTTTTCTCCGAGAATTATAAATAACAGATTTATTAGTATTAAAAATATTTCCTTGTGGGGTGTTTGTATAATATCAAAAAGTTAGTTGTAGGAGAAAAGTTTATATATATATATATATATGTATATATATTTTTTTTTTCTTTTAAAGTTATAAATATATATATATATATATATATATGTATATACATATAGAGATAATAAATAATTATATACTAATCGTAAGCCATTTCACTATTCTAGCGTGAAATGTGTCAAACACAGAAGAATTTTTTAATAAAAAAATATTGCAAGAATGCTTTTGAAATCTCTTTATTTATCAAGTTAAAAGAAAAGCCTAATATGTACGTATATTTTTCAAAATATTGACGATATTTGGCACGGCTTTTAATATAGTATGCCCTATTTAGTTAGTTATCAAGTTATACAAATATAAGAGATGTCCTATAGTAGCAGCTAAAATTATGGAAACCTTTTGGAAGAATAAGTGTTTTGCTGGCGTTTGTTTTCTGATAAGACTAATTATTATTATTGTTATTATTTCAGAGATATACTAGATCTTTAGAGTTATACAAGATTTTAAAGAGTCATACCAGATAGCGATCTGTCGGTAAAAAATTAAAGTAATCAAAAACACAATGCAAAAATAGTTTGAAGAATTTTTTATTACCACAAGAGTTATATCGAAGAGAATAAAAACATATATATATATATATATATATATATAGTACACATACATTATCACTGTGTCAGATAATACTGATTTGGGAAATCTTTAGTTACATTCTTGCAACGGTTTTCCATGTAGAAAACAAGGATTTTAGTTCTGTAGATACTATAGTGTAAATCTATGTGTGTTGCTTCTGATTAATAAGAATCTTTTGTTGCTTCCATAGACTTTTGATAGTGTCAAGATCTGGGCTGTCCCACAAAAGAAGAATGTTTAATTTCAAATCGCTATTACAGGAAGAAACAGTAGGGCATGGAGTAGAATCTGGATGAATTATTAATGTCCTATTAGCGTGGAAAAGGTCACATACGAACGGCTTGATTTGGGCTCGGGTAGTTCATTTATGTAAATTTTAGGTAGTTCTATTCCTTTAATCACAAAAATTTTTCCTACATTTTTTTTTTCTCTAATTCAGCTCCTTTTCATAAAACTAAGCGGGTGTTTCACAGTAGGTGAAAATAATCAATCAGGATGCAAACATTTTCTGGTTATTATACTATATATTTTATGTCATCACTACCAAAGAGGGAAATTTTTGACATATCACATGAAATAATAATCTCTCACTCCTCTGATTTCAAATTAATATGGGTTTTATACCAGTTTTATATTTATTTTCAACATTTTATAATTAGAATTTTTTTTTTTTTTTTTCGTGGAATTATAATTCTTAGACCAAATTTCTGCGGTCAGCGCTGCAAAGTTATTCCTGCCTTTTCAGTCTGATTTTCTAATGACTCGGTGACTAATATTGACTAGCATTGAGTGAGAAAGTGATTTGTATATATATATATATGATATTCCATATATACATTTCTCATTATTTTACAGGTAACAAAAAACAGTGAATTGGTTATTGCAGTTTATTTGCATTAAATTATTGAAATCAACATAATACTTATACAATTTTACAACGCTTGGCATGCTTGTGGATCGGTTTGTAAATTTTTTATTTAGATTAGGCTAATTCTTCTCCACAGTGATGTTCGATGCTGATATTCAGATCTCTACAATTCTCTGACCTTGTTGAAGCATACGAGAATGCGCAGACAAACAGGATATTAATCTGAAATTTAGTATTAGTTTTCTTTCGAAATTCATGTGTATATTTTAAAGATAGACGCATGAATTCTTCATTAAAATTATCAGACCGGATCTCCTTCTACCTAATGACAACTCCAAAAATGTTCACTAACTTAGAACTGCAAATTTAGAACTGCAAATCTTTGTAAATATGCTAAAACGCATAATTAATCATTTTCTAAAATAATTTATGTTTTTATGTATTTGAAAAATATATTAAACTTGTTTTTACTTTCTCTTACCCATATATATGGTAGAGAAAATATTGTCTTTGTGTCAAATTTTTGAAATTGAGTATTTGCTATGTTTACACGTTTTGAGGTCTCTTGAATCCGAAAATCATGTCTGTGGTTGGTCTCTGTGTGTGTGTCTGTGTGTATGTTACCAGGATATCTCAAGGAAAAAAAACAGCAGAAGGTCCAAACACGGTATTATAAAACTATATTATATATAGATGCTATCCTAAATCTTTCTTTGATATTAAGTTAGTGGTTCGTGTACAAGTACATCCAAGAAAATTCAAATGCATTACGTCTATGAGGGAATTCGCAAGTAAGTAGAGTTTAACGTCTATAGACTGCCCTAAACCAAATTAATTAATATATATATATATATATATATAGGCATATGTGAAGTCGTTCCTTCACATATATGAGTTTTAATTATAACTTTAAATAAAGGCAATAAGTAATTATTATATTTTCAATAAATTAAATGGCTAATAAAAATAGATAACGAAATTCTAAATTACTTTTATTTATTCGCTTTTGTCTATAATAAATATCTTAATTCTAATAATACTTTATCCCTTATGCTATTAAGAAATCATCTGAGAACAAAAAACATATTCTTTTTAAATGACATCTCTCAGAATAATGATCTTTCCTAAATCATTTAATAAATAAAATATAAAAAAAATATTATTTTATTTATTAGCCGTTGTATACATAATTACATTTTCATTCTTCTAAAATTGCGCAAGTCAACTTTGTTATAAATAAATTAGGCTATAATTTACATTATGATATCATTAAAGGGTAATTTAGTTTTTTTTTATCACAGGATGTGCAATAAATCCTAGTCTGAGTGTATCCCTTAAATAACGGTCTTCTGGCGATAAAACTTGGCATAAACTGCTGTAACGAACTTACTAAATTCAAAATATTTATATTAAATTATTCTACAAACAAAGGATTAGATTTGGCTGGAAAGTTTGGCACTATTTTAATAATTTTGGCGTAATTCATCAGTCTGATCTTAATTGCAATAGAGTCAACTTCAGAATCCGCTCCTAATCTGACTTGATTAACACGTAATCAAATAGCTCTCTCTCTCTACCTGAAAATTTGTTTTACACCACCTGAATGTCTCAAAGACAATAATTGTTATGTATCTTGTTAATTGAACTATCGAATAATTTTTTAACCCATAGCTGTGATGTTTGATTTGAAAATAAAGTGCTGTCAGTTAAGAAGATAGTTTTTATTTACGGCCTTCTTTATCTATTTTCCTGGTGTATTGCGGTTATTCATCTTGCTTGCTTGAGAGAAATTTCCATGGGAACTTTAGCGCAAGAACTTTATTATAGCATAAAAGCATTTTTCATGTAGAATATGGTATGGAAAACAATCGCCGTCCATTTACAGGACTACACAAAAGAACTAGAATATAGTGGGAATTTACTCAGAAATTCATACAAGTGCATTTCATGGAAGTGCATTTCAGGCTGTGCTATAGGGTATTAGTATTGGATTCTAATTAAGTGAAGAACGGGGTTTGTACATAAGTTTCAGAAGATGTACAGGGCTGTTACTTGTTAATCGAAAACAATCTTTTTTATTGAATGTAATTAGTGGAAGTGCTTTACTATAGTATTTTACCATGTTCAAGAAAACTTCTCAGAAATTAAATTTAACTACTCATACTAATGTGGCAAATAAATTATTTTTAAAACTAAATATTTAGGGGTTCATTTTTATTTATTTACACGTTTTGAGGTTTCCTGAATGTTAAAGTCATGTTTTTAACGTTTAAACTTTGTCTATGTCTTTTATCAGAATAACGTAAAAATAAATATTTTTAGACAATTAAAATGTTGTATTTTGAAGCTAATATATGTTTGTTAATTGAAAAAATTATTCAAAAGTCATAAGTTTCAAGGAATTGTGCGGTCGAATGTTGTATGAATAAATTGAAATTAACATATTTAATGACAGATTTTGAATTTTCTTTAAATGTAAGTATGATATAAAAACGTGGAGTGCAGGGGAGCGGTAGCCCCTTCATAGAGAATTGTTTGTCAGATGAAGTTTTGCCGAATCCTATTATAAATTGTTTTTAACGAATTTTTACTTTACAGTACTCGAAATCTTATTTCTAAATGTCCAATCTGTCTTTATGATACTGAATTTCAGTGTAAGAGAAAGTCGTGCGAGTGCTACACCAGATTTTTTTTCTTGTAAACAGGGATAAGACACAGTTTTATTATTTCACGATCATTAAATATTTATGGATTTTTCATTGAAACACGCGAAGATTTTAACCTCCCTCCAACAATTTATATATTTTCAATCATTTATCGCTTTTAATAAATATATTTTTAAGGAAAAAAAAAAAGCTTTATTTCTTACGTAAAATGAAAATAAATCGCTTTTATTATAATAATAGAAGAATCGCTTTATGAAAAAATAAATAAGGAAAATAAACACTGTCTTTATAATCCCTAGAAATAGAGACTATTTGCAAAACTAAAAGGAGTTGAATTTTTCCCGAAGCTAGATGTGATGATGTTAAATGTTTCCCGATAGAAAATTTGAAATTTCATTATTTGAAAACGAATGCAAAAACGATTTTTAGCTGTTTCCTTTCTTTAAAAGCTATTTCAATGATTTCCTAAGAGACTGGACTGAACATGTTTATTCAAACTGTATATGAAAATCCCATAAAGATGTAATAAAAGGGGAACAAATAGATGGATATTCATAGGAATTCTTCCCGAATCCAACATAATAGATTTACCGGGAAAAATATTTTCTGCATCAGGTTAACTTTTTTTTATCATTTGTTGAAATATGAAACACAATACTTCTTAATGCATTTCGATTTACGTAGATAAAGAATGTGAGAAGTTTTATATTTTTCGTGAAATAATGGCAGCTATTGTTAACAATAGTGTTCAGAATTGTTCTACTAGAAGTGTAATATTTATTTTTACTGTTGTACTTTAAGGGGTTGCATAGATTTTGAATGTAAAAAAAAGAAGAATATTTTCTTTCTTATTATTTTCTGAACATAGCACTATGTAAGAAAAATACTGTACTTGCGTTCTGTAAAATGGATGTGTGATGAAGATTTTCTTGCGGCAGGTAAGTTAATATTCTCTAGGATAATTCATGTATGTAGAGAAGTTTTTTGCATGGAAACAAATGTAAATAGTGAAGTTTCCATTTCGATGGTCTCCACTAGGCCGTATTTTCGTATAGATGAAAAAGACCTCCTCTACTTGCGTTGATTGCCGCTAGAAATATTAATTACAATTCTTCCATTAAAAATAACCAAGATTCAATCCAGAGGTGTTAAAAAAATGAAACTCAGAAATCAATAAAGATATCTGTGCACACTTTTTTTTTATTAACTTGCTGCATAAAATAAGGAGGGAAGGTGCCCCTAACGTATAAATATTTTAAAAACTACATCCGTATATTCTAAGCAGGAGCGATCAGAGAAGAATGGTCAAGTTCCAGCCAAATTCAAATTATTGTTACATATTGGCATTTAATTTCATCGCCAGCAAGAACACATAAAAAGTGTTTTTTTTTAAAGATACGTTACACTCAAATTAGGCTAACAATTTTGAATACAGAATAGGATTGCCATAATATGATAACCCTATGAAAATCCCAAATTTCGCCAGAGATTCATAATGAGAAAAGTAAACCGCAACGGATATATATACATAAAATATAGCTATAATTTAATTGTGTTCAAGGATAATTTTGACTAACTGAATAAATTACGTTAGAAATAAGGCTACTGTGATTTGGGAGGAACATAAATAAAATGTGTTACTCTTTATGATAGGAAATGATTATGAGAATATGCAAGGAGATTGATTATCTTTTACATTTATTTTTTATTTTACTGATAGAGGAAGAATTCCGCAGTTACTAAAGATTAATATTGAATACACAAGTGAATTATTTTAAAAAGCGATAAAATAGATTTGAATTAAAATTAAATAGATAATTTTTAAAATATATGTGATTTCTACATCACAGGATGTTTTATTTCACATAACTCAAAGACGAATGATCATAGTCTGTTCCAAATTTATATTTCTGACTATCATGGTGTTCAGATAGACACCTGCAACCTTGATCTTCACACAGCTTCCCTTTTAAATATATTTACGATTCTACACGTTTTTCGTGATGCATATATGCGTGTGAGAGATTAATCCTTTTGTTCAAGTGAGCTGATAGTTGGTACGTATGTTATAAGTCACCGTAGCACAAAACACAAACCGTACAGATTTTAGTAGGTTTAGTATTTATAGATTTTTTTTTTCAAGGACACACACACACACACAAATATATTTATATAAATATATATTTACTAGTTCGCGCTCAAAATATTTAAAGTTCAATAACGTCTAAACTCATTATTCAATAGACTAGAAAATTTACATACACGTTATAGGTCTCCGTTGTACGAACTGTGTTGATTTTGGTGAATCTAGCACTCATGGTACATCTTACAGGGATACAACAAATAATTCTTTATCATTATGGCCAATGTGCTGAAATTATTTAATGTGCGATAACGTCTAAATGCCTTATCGGATTGAGCTGAAAATGTATATACAAGTTACAGGTAACCATCGCGCAAATTGTATACGTTTTGGTAAATATAGTAATTGTAGATTTTTACAAGGGCACAATGAAAAATTCTTTATTATTTCTGTGCTCAAATTATCTTTAGTGCAATAGCGTTAAAAGCCTTATTTGACTGAGCTGCGATATTTCGAACTTCTCTGACTTTAATTCATTTAAACGACTCTGTTAACTACCTATTATTCGAAAAGTCGAGAGAAGTCACTTCATATTTTTTAATATAATAAATGAATAATTTTATTCAAAATTTTAACCATATAAAAGAGCAACGTCTAAGCAATATTTTATGACGTTTTCGTTAAATGTTCAGAAAATTCAACCGGTAGATCTGACTCGTGATCGAACAAAATATTTAAAATAATAATAATAATAACAATAATAATATTTTTTAACATTTGGCAGAGTTACATGTAAAGCAGTAAAATTTTTAGTACAATGCACACCTTATATAACCTTGTAAAAAAATAATAATAATAATAATAATAATAATTGATTAACAAAAAAAAAAAAAAAAAAAAAAAAAAAGAGGTCGTGTGCTAAATTTTAATCAGATCGGAACATGTTTTTTAGAAATCTTATCCAATGATATTTAAATTCAATATTTTTAGAAGAAAAGGAACGCAATAAAAAACAAAAACAAATTAATTTTTAAGTAGGAATAAAATGAAATTTTTCTTTTTTTTTTTTTTTCCCTACTTGCATAGTTTTCTTTTTCCCTACTTGCATCAACCCGTGCCGGAGATGAATTGTGGTTCTCGGGGCTCATCTGCTTTAATATAGTTGCCACTCTCTCGAGGGGAATTTCCAAAGGCTCTTTCAGTCCTAGAAAACTGAATATATATATATATATAATGATAAAATAATAAAATGAAATTCAATCATTTTATTAAACTTCAATTATTATTCAATCATTATATTTCGATTCTTATCATTATATTTAATGATATTTTTATCATAATATAACTATAAGAAATATTTCAACGTTTAAAAATAAATTTAATGAGCTTGAAATCTAAATATTATTTTTAAAATTTTCATCTAAAGTTTTCAGTTAAATTGCAATTAACTCTCTTCAAAATTTTAAATAGCTCTTATAAGTTTAGTAAATTTCATTTTTGGTAAATAATTACTAATTTTCATCGAAATCATTCAGCAAAACTTTATGAAACATTGGAAAGATTCATTAAACGTTCTTTTATAATACTGAATGTTTTTAAAGTCAGTGAAGTGTTTGGGTTTATCAAAATGTAATTTATTTGAAATAAAATAGATTACTTAATCGAAAACCTATCTTATTGCAACTAATTAAAATTTTTAAACAAAGGTTTAAGAAGTTTTCACTTGATAACTTTCAAGCCGTCGATATATTGTAGTATTATAAAAATTCTTCATATTTTTTTTAAAGATTTGATAAAAGAATGTTTTAAATTTGGAGAAACATTTTTATAATGTTTAGTAGTACTTCACATAAAGTTTAAGAAAATTAATAATTGTATATTCGGCAAGATATCTGCAATTACTATAATTGTAGAATATTTACATTTATCGAAGTATATCGGGAGGATATAAAAGCTGTATATACTTAGAACACAAATACGCATGTTCTCGTCGCTTTAAATGTTTAGTTGCATAAAATCGCAATTAATATATTAAAAGTATGCTTTGATATCATTTACGAATAAAAGTATATAATCGTAGTGATAATTATATTTAATCGAATTTTACATTATTGTTAATAATTGCAATTTCATTTTAAGAAAATGGGTTAATTTCGCTTTAAATAAATTTGTTATATTATTTTTTATTATTAACCTGTAAAAAAATTTAAAATAATTAAATTAGAATTTATTATGTGAAATTATTATTATTTTTATTATTATCATTCAAGAAATCAGTTGTACTGTAACTTTTTTTTTTTTTTTTTTTCAAGTTTTCCTCTTTTTTTTTTTTTTATTCTTCTTTTTTTTTTGTGTTAGTATGTTTTATATCATTATCATGAAAATCAAATTTGTTCAGAATACTTTGTCATTCTAAAATAAATTTTAAATGCTTTCAATCTCAATATAATATATGAAGTGTTTATATTTATTTTACGTATAAGGTTTTTAATTATTTTGTATCTATATAATTTTACTTTAAATATTGAAAATAACTTCAGTGTATATAAAAACGTTTTAATTTTTGTAAAAGGTTGTTCATTTTCAAATAAGTCAGAAAAAATTTTATGTACCTATGTGATTATTCGTAAAATAATATTTACTATTGTTGAACATATTAAAAATGCAGTAGTTGACTTTTCAAAATATTTAGTGGAATTTGAATTAATATAAATTCTTCATTCGAGACCCATTTTCGTATAACTAACTGAAAATTCTAAGTAATGACTCAACAAGTTTTAAACAGATTTACAACAGACGACATAAGTATGAAGAAACTTATTCATTTTGAAATATGCAAGAAACATTTTATATATTTCTTAATTATCTTAGAACATGTGTGTTCGTTTATACATAATTTCTTTCATTATTATAGCTTAAAATATCGTTTGTCACTTTGATAAGTTTAATATTTTCTAAATTACTGTTAAATTTTAAGGATATCGTCCAGAAAAGTTACCTGAAATAGTGAGGAGTGAAAATTCATTAAACATTATCCATATAATGGAATATTTTAAAGGATTTTACTTTTGAATTCTACAAAATATAAAGTATATGAAGAATCAAAATAGATTAAAAATTCTAAATTTGATTTTTACCATTCATTGAAATTTTTACATGAATACACGAAATTTTTCAATTTGCATGAGTTTAAAATAGTCGATATTATATGAAGAAACTTGTTTTAATTTATTTCAGATTTGAATTAGAAAATCAATTAAACCTAATGAAAATCTTTAGAAATTATAAAAGTATTTAATTTGAAATTTATTAACTTTAATATACGTAATTCCCGCAAAATATCAGCATGTATTAGAATTGTTAAATATTTAGGCCTATATAAATATATAGAGAAGATATATAAGTTGTACTTTCTAAAGATACAAAACAAAATGTCTACCTTTTCAAAGTTACATTAATAATAATAATAATAATAATATAGAAAAATAGACTAATGCCGTTTACGTATGCGTGTTCAAATGTTCTAAAAATATTTCAATTTAATTCTGAAAGAAAAAAAAATACATTTGATTTTTTAAAAATATTATTATAAATTTTAGTTTAAATAATTCTTATAATAATCGTAAAAGTTTTCTAAATAACCTACAATATATCTGTAACTGTACTTTTTATAATCAAAATAGAGTTTATCTGAGGAATAATAAATGTAGTAATAGCTAATATCAAATATGAAATTATTCTTCAGAAATTACTAAAATATTATACACTTTTTTTACATTTGATATGTTAGTTTTATTTAAATTACATAATTTTCTTGCAATAATATATTTCAGTATTAAGTAAATGCAATTCAACTCTTTTATTAAAATAAAGTGGTGTATTTGTAATAACGTTTTGACATAGCCTGACTACGTTTTGCTTATTTGCTGTTATATTTACATTTTAAAAACAGTTTAGGCATAAACTCTAACTAATTCTTTTTTTGTGTGCTTTTTACTTCCTTATACAAAGTATAAGGAAGTAAAAATCACAAATTCCTTATACAAAGTATAAAGAAGCATTGGATTGTCGATTTTTTTAAATTGCATTTTAGAAAAGAAAAATCATGAAATTGTGCGTTTCTTTTCTCGACGTGATACATGAGTTGGAGAAGGTATAACCTCAGTCTGCTATAGCCCAAAACACTAAAAATACTACTTTATCAACTATATATGGCGGGTTTCCATGCTGAAATTTTTCAAATGCTCGAAAATTTTAAATTATCTTAACTCGCTGTAGAGTTGCAAACTTAAACTAGCACTTCACATCTTAAACTTTTTTTTTTTTTTCTTATTCAACAAAAGCTTAAAAAAAAAAAAAAAAAAAAAAAAAAAAAGACAAAGACAAAGACGTGTGATAAACGCATAACTGAAAAAAATATTATGTAAAATGGTAAGCTGTAAAACAATGCAAAAAAGGGATGTAAGTGTGTTAATGTATTTGATTCTTCGCTGCAGGCAAAAGCATCGAGATTCGTCATGTCGTGGTCGAGAGCAGCTGCCGAAGTCTTAATTAATCTTAACCGAGATTTTGACCGATTTCAATGGAATTTACTTCTTAAATTTTGATTACTTGATAAATTGTTATTTTGAGAAAAAAAAAATGTAACTTAGCGAATTTTAGGAAAATTTGAGCGATTATAAACATTCAGTGCAATTCAGAAAATTTATATATATAAATTAATCAGTGGCGTTTTTCATATTTATTTTTCTTCATGATTAACAGATCACCAACTATTTCCTTTTGAAAACGGTTGAATTAATTTAAAAAATAGCTCTAAGTCACATATACGATCATAAATATACGAAAGATAATTTGTATATACTATATATATATATATATATATATTTAATTTTCGAAATGTTTTTGCATGTTTATAATATTAAACAGATAATATTAACTTGATTCTAAGATTCTAAGACGAAAGGTGGCCGCTCAGCACTATGCAGCGGTTTTGAGCGAGTTTAACCTTTAGAGAGAGGCTCCGAAGGCACTGTGGAGATTCAAAAGAGCCTGTGACCAAAGAATAAACCTCTTCCGTTGTTTATTGCATAAACAGAAAAGAAAAAAGAAAAAAAAAATACAGGAGCCTTGCTCCCTCGCATGGAAAGGCTTGTGTTGAAAAATTATATGGACCTCCAAGAGAAAAGTTGGTAACTGCCTTGGAAGATTGAAAAATTTGTTGGTCAAATTGGAAAGATGCATTAAGAAGTTTTAGATTCTGGTTAGTTTCTGACGTAGGGGAAGCCGGGTAACGATATTGAAAAAGCCAGTCGTTAGGTTTATTAGGTGGGTTAAGGATACGCCAATCATAAGTTAGTGGGCATGACAAAAAGTAATGATTTGCATTACTCTTAGCCCCGCACTCACATTGTGGAGTGCGCGAGCAATGGAACTTGTAAAGATGTGATTTGAACGGGCCATGACCCGTTAAGAAGGCTGTTATGGCTGGGGAAAGGTAAAAGTTATAATTTGACACTTTTGGGAGGAGGTTAAAAGTAAATCTACCTTTGGGAGATGTATCCCAGTATAGCTGCAATTCTTTCTTTAGTCGGGCTTTAAGATATCTTTTGATGTAAGAGGGAGGGAGGGCCAGATCGAAATCCACTGCTTCCTTTTTAGTGGCAATTTTTGCTAAAAGATCTGCCATTGACTTCTTCATATTACTTCGTCTGAAACATTAGTTATTAAATTTTACCACATTTTTATTAAATAAGTGTTTTTGTCTACTAAATACATAAAAAAATAATTTGGTGTGCTACTCTCACGACTTTTTCTTACCCTGCATTGCAATACTATAAATATAGATTGCATATTAATTCTTAAGATCAATAGCCAAAGATAATAAAGTTCAATATACTTTTCAAATAATCTAAAATAGGTTTACGAACAGTTTTATTTGACTTACAATTCTGTGTGACAGGGACTACCCCCCCCCCCCTCAAAAACTTAAATAAATAAATAAATAAAGTTGTTATTAATTTGCCTATAAACTTGTAAATATTTATAAAAATTTTAAGCGGCAAACTAATACTGACTTCAAAATGATGAATTTGAACTTCCTGCAGTTTTTTTGTTTTTAATTTAAGCTGATAACTGATATACAGACAGATCGACCACGAAAAATGAACGTCGTAATCAGGGCACCTCAAAATGTAATATTATACAAAAAATCAGATTTGAAAATTTAAAGCATACTTTGTATACAGTACGTATGGAAAATTAATTCTGCTTCCTAAGCAATGAACGTCGACATTGCAAAATGTAGCAAAACGCTTCCATCAATTACATTCATTAAAATAGAACGTTTGGCTTAATTTTAGGTAACCCTGTATAATGTCTGCAATCAACATGCACTATAAACAATATTATGTTCATACAATTAGTCTTACACTGTTAAAAATGGTTTCTTAAAAATGAGCTAAATTGTCTCAAAATAGCCCCGAAACAATATATACTTACATTTGAAAGCCCATGTACTCATTTTTGAGTATATTGACATGCCAAACATGGGGATATTGGGATACTTATTGGTCAACCCCATTTTTGATCATGTCGATATACTCAAAAATGAGTACATGAGTTTTCAAATTTAAGTATATATTATTTCGGAGCTATTTTGAGACAATTTAGCTCATTTTTAAGAATTTATTTTTTACAGTTTACTTGAAAAACATCTAAAACAAAAGGAATTACAATCCCATCAATTTCTAAGTATAGCCGCAAAATATCAAATACTTTGGGTAGTCCTGTAAATGTCAGATGAAGGATTTCCATATAAGAATCTTCACAAAATATACTTTTATGCATTTAATAAATTTTGTTCATTCCGTTTTGTTTAAATCAACCTATAGATGCTACACTGTACTTACGAGAAATCTTCCCATAGGCATAGTGTATTTGAATTATCTTGTATGTCCCTGTACACAAATCTTTCAGGGGATCTGCACGAAAGGTTTAGTGTAGTGTCCTTATATGATACACATTTAGAATAACAAGTTGGGACTTTCTGCTGCTTTTTCCTTTTGAGATATGCTGATAACAGTCACACACACAGACCAACCGTTAAAAGCATAATTTTCGGAATCTGGGGACCTCAAAACGTGTAAATATAATAAAAGCTCAATTTTGAAAATTTGACCCAAAAACAATACTTTCTTTACCATATATGTGGGTAAGACAAAATAAAAAGGTTTAAAATTTTATTAAAACAAGGAGAAATGTGTTGCATAAAATGTTTTAAGGTTTGATTTGAGAACAACACCAATGGATGTTAAAGGTTTATGTCAAAAAATATAAATTTTAATACTTTCTTTCAACTTTACATTTTCTCACAACGGAATTGCAAGTTCATAATTCGCTTATACTATGTTTGCAAAGTTTTAAATTTTATGTAAGTAATGAATTTTCCTTCACTAGCTTTTATTGCACTGAATGGCAAGAAAATTTTAAAATATTTTATCAGAAGAGCTTTTATATCTATATATTAATTTGAAACATGTTTTTGTCTGCCTCCACTAAATTGAGAGAACGGCTAGGTGTAAAAATTTGGTTGAGGTGTCTAAAAAAAGGTCTTGGTCTGTAGATGAGTTATGAAAAGAGAAAAATAAAAAGAGTCGAATGGTTCCCCCCTGTGTGGTGCAGGGGTTAAACACACGTTGGCGAGCATAACTCAGCTCCAAATTACTTCACGGTGAAGAAATTGTACATTGGGGGACTAGAATACTAAAAAATCAATATCTACAATTTTCGAATTTTCAATTTTAAAGGGGGGAAAATGTGGAAAGTAAATTTGAAGGGGGGAGGGGGAAATTAGTTTGAGAGGGAAATTCGTTCTAGACCCACACATGTAGCACCTCATTTTAAAGGCCTTGAAATTTCATGTTGATTGGGGACGTTTGTATACAATATAGGGCGCACCCTGGTGATGAAAAATGGAACTAGGTGATTTTGTAGTAGGCCCTATCATGTTGCACCTAATTTTAAAGGTCTTGGTATTTCCTGACTGTTGGTCATGTTCGTACAGAACACACTGTGACCCTTGGTGGTGGAAAGTGCAACTAAAGGATTTTGCAGTTGACACCACCATGTGACACATTATTTGAAAGGGCTTGGAAATTCAAGGCGATTGTTGATAAAGGTCTTGAAATTTCATGTTGATTGGGGATGTTTGTATACAATATAGTGCGCCCCCTGGTGGAATAAAATAGAACTAGGTGAATTTGCAGTAGACCCTATCATGTTGCACCTTACTTTAAAGGTCTTGGTATGTCCTGACCGTTGGTGATGTTCGTACCACAGACTGAGGAATAATTTAGACCCGGTCAGTAGAGTATCTGGAATGGAGAAAAATAAAGAAACTGTAAGGCGCTTAGAGCGACCGGCGGCCATATTGGTACAAGCAAGAAACCAGTAACAACGTAATCTATATGTAAAAACGAATGCATGTCTGTCTGTTTGTCCTTTATGCATTACACCACCATTCATCCGATCTATATGAAATTTTGGGAAGTTATTGAGTACATTCCCACGAAGGTTTCTGGCATTTATTTTTTAAACCTTTTACACGCCGCATTCAGATCCAGGGGTAAATTAAATGATTATTTTCTACATATTTCGCCTTCTAATGCTTTAGTTTAAAGAACTCTATCAATAAAATGTGTATTTTTTTTTCTAAATATAATTTAAGATCATTATATTTAATATTATTAATTTATTATTATTATATTTAATATTATTAATTTAATGTTATTATATTTTAATATTATTTTATTTTATTTTATTTTATAATGTAAGCTATTTTAAACATGCCAGCCCATTTTTAGAAGCATTTGCTTATTTTTTTTTTTAAATTATGTGAATTTTTAACTTGTGGGGTAAAAGGGAAAATAGTAGAATAGGCCATTTTTATAATTTTCTGTACATTTCTCCTTTTATGATTGAACTATAATTTATCTTTCAAAAAATCAAATCATCTTTCTGTTATATGTGATAATTTTTTCAAGTCAGTACACATTGCCGAAACGTCAGTGGAGGCCCTCTGTTGAGACTCAAAACGGTTTTGGGCTGTGTCTGTCTGTCTGTCTGTCTGTCTGTCAATCTGTCTGTCGCGCGATAGCGGCCGCAAAAATAGCGCTGTTAACTTGAAATTTGGTACACATGTTCATGAGCCCTACGAAATCAGCTGTATAGTTTTTGGTATGTATTCCATTTGTAGTTCGTATACAGGGACACGCCAAAGTTTTTCTTATCATTACGGCCTATGGGAGGAATTTGTATGTACGCGGTAGCGGCCGCAAAAATAGCGCTATTGATTTGAAATTTGGTACACATGTTCATGAGCCCCACGAAATCAGCTGTATAGTTTTTGGTACGTATTCCATTTGTAGTCCGTATACATGGATACGCCAAAGTTTTTCTTATCATTACGGCCTATGGGAGGAATTTGTATGTATCGCGGTAGCGGCCGCAAAAATAGCGCTATTGACTTGAAATTTGGTACACATGTTCATGAGCCCCACGAAATCAGCTGTATAGTTTTTGGTACTTATTCCATTTGTAGTTCGTATACAGGGATACGCCAAAGTTTTTCTTATCATTACGGCCTAAGGGAGGAATTTCTATGTATTGCGATAGCGGCCACAAAAATAACGCTATTGACTTGAAATTTGGTACACATGTTCATGATCTCCACAAAATTAGCTGTATAGTTTTTGGTATGTATTCCATTTGTAGTTCGTATACATGGATACGCCAAAGTTTTTCTTATCATTTCTACCTAAGGGAGGAATTTGTATGTATCGCGATAGCGGCCACAAAAATCACGCTATTGACTTGCAATTTGGTACACATATTCATGAGCTCAACGGAATTAACTGTATTGTTTTAGGTGTGTATTCCATTTGTAGTTCGTGTACAGGGACACGCCAAAGTTTTTCTATCATTACGGCCTATGGGAAGAATCTGTATGTACCGCGATAGCCACCGCAAAAATCAAGCTATTGACTTCCAATTTTTGCCGAAACGTCAGTGGAGGCCCACTGTTGAGACTCAAAAGGATTTTGTGTTCCGTCTGTCCGTCTGTCTGTCTGTCTGTCGTGCGATAGCGGCCGCAAATATCACGCTATTGACTTGAAATTTGGTACACATGTTGATGATCCCCACGAAATTAACTGTATAGTTTTGGATGTGCATTCCATTTGTAGTTCGTGTACAGGGACACGCCAAAGTTTTTTTTATCATTACGGCCTATGGGAAGAATTTGTATGTACCGCAATACCGGCCGCAAAAATTCTCCGATTGACTTGCAAATTGACGCGTATATTCAGGCTCGGTATAGAAATAGCTATTTATTTTTTTAGGTCTATACATTTTATGGATTGTATACAGGGACACGCCAAAATACTTCACATTACGGCGTATGAGGTGAATTGCGTTTAAACGCATTTTAACATCTTTACTTTGCAATCAAGAAAATTAAACTAGCGTACGTGAGTAAGATGTTTAAACTTATGTTGTTTGAAGAAAATTTGTGCTCATAAGCTTTGTAATTAATGTACAGGACCTTACAAAAGTGTTCTGACAATGTCACGTAGTCATCCAAACGATGTTAAATTTGCATCAATTACTAATTTTAAACGCAAAGTAAGCTGAATAGTTTTTACTGGTGTATACAATGTTTATGGTTTGTTTACAGACACACGCAAAAGAATTTCGTAGCATTAGAGCCTATGGACAAATTTTTATTTAAGCGAACACTTTAATGCGTTTATGCTGAATTGAACTTAATAAAATAAACATACATTATAAAGATGCTTAAAATTATGTTTACTCTTAAAAAAAGGTTATGTATAGACTAAATAATTTATGGTGCCACACAAAATAATTCCGAGTATGTACTGTAATCATCCAAATGATGTCAAATTAGTTTGAAAAATTAATGAGTTATAATTAATTAGGTTTATTCTTATTATTGGCGTTTATAATGACTGTGGCTACTTTTCCGGGATACATAAAATAATTTCGTACTGTTACGGTCTATAGTCGATAGTTATTAAAAGTTTATTTTAACATGGTTACACCCCATCAAATATAATGAAATTTTATTAGAATTTTAGAAGCATGTTTTCCTGTTGATAATTGTGGGCATAGAATTGGAAATTAGTTTAAAGGTTACGCAAAATATTTCCAATATGCTATAAAAAATTTTTTGTATGAAATTTGGTATTTATGAATTTCAGGGAAATAATACAAGACCGTCGTTTATTAAGAATACATATTGTTGCGTACTTGGAGGTCCGTAAGTTGTCCGAGAATGAAAGGCAAAACTTGCAAAAATTCAGTGATTTATTCACAGAAAGTTCCAGAGAAATACAGGTCTATAAACCAAGTATCAGCTTCAATTCAACCAGTAAACACAGCTTAAACAACAGCCGTTAACAGCAAAACAACAGTACAAACTGTTTAGCAATAACACATAAAGAAAGTCTCATCTAAAGAGGCTCAAAGCAAAGCAAGCATTTGACGAAACTGACACAGATCTGAGACTGACCGCCTTGGCGAAAAAATGCTCCTTTTATACTTTTCTATCGAACACAGACTATTCTGGAAAATTCTCGTATCTCATAATGAGATTAGAGCTTCCATATTTGGTATATCCCTAATAAGGATTTTCTCGCCAAGGTTACCAAAAAAATCGCCAAGAAGGGAAACAGTCGCCAAATTTGTCGCCAAATCTCTTTCTCTCCTTATTGGAGCTTTTTTAAGTATTTTTAAGGGGAAATTAGGATATTTTAACCCTAAAACGACTAGAAATGCGCAAAGTTAGCATTTTATTAACTTTACTAAACATCTCTGAAAGAATTGATACAAAAATAAATGCAATTATTTACAATTCCGTAACACTTTATAAGATATGCAAATAGAGACACAGCTGGGGGTTGGAATGTCCCTCAGGAATGTATCTGATTATGGTAACAAGTCGATCGAATCAATATATACGATTATATAATAAGGAATAAATAAAAATGACCTATTGAATAATGTCTGATGTAAATAGGACGTTGAGGCTCCTGATCTGCAGATCCACTAGTAATATTTAATTTTTAAATGATGTTTTAATTCCATGTTCCCAAGTGGGATCATTGGCTCGTAAAAGGTTAAATTTCGTCCCCGCAAGGGAGCAAGGAGGGGATGGGGTAAGAAGGGGATTACAACATATTTTTTCACATTTGCTTTATTTCTCAAGGAAAAAAATAAATATTCAAAAGATTCCAACTGCAAGATATTAAAAACAGATCTTACAAAATAATTAAAAAAAAAATCACCAACATGGGGGGGGGGAGCGGGCAAAAAAATCTATATAGTAATCAAACTGATTCCCTGACTCAACACAGCCACTAGGATTCTATGGTAGACACAGTCACAAATTTTGGGAAACAGGTTGGTTTTAGGACCCTGACCGTCATTAAGACGGGATTTTGCGATATAACCCTCTCTCTCCTGCTGGGTGGGGGGGGGGGGGGGGTGCGGAAGGCAAAACACTTTTATTAGCATAACTTGGCTTCAAATTACTTCATAGTGAAGAAATTGCAGACCAGGACACTGGAATCCAGTAGAAAGAAA
Organism: Salticus scenicus; assembly: GCA_963930645.1. Classification (NCBI taxonomy): domain Eukaryota; kingdom Metazoa; phylum Arthropoda; class Arachnida; order Araneae; family Salticidae; genus Salticus; species Salticus scenicus. Next base: position 119,193,042 of record OZ005659.1, on the reverse strand, counting down.
TAATTTTCTGCGATTTTGGAATTTTGCATTTTTAAGGGGGGGGGGGGGACGGGGCATGATTTTCGGAGGCAAATTTAGCAAAATACGGATTTTCGAGAACTCTACCAATAACAGCACAAAGATATTAAAAAAAACGCCAAACGTCTTCTTAAGGATAGCTCCAAAAACTCTTTTTTTTTTTTTTTTTTTTAAGATTTCTTTTTTTCTTCCTTTTTTTGAGGTGGGGGGAATTACGGTGGGTAAATTCGAAACTCCTTTTAGCGCTAAATTTGTCAGGAGAAATCTATAGGAGTTGAAGTCAAAAATTTTAGTGCCTGGCTTATTTACATGTTAAATATATTCATCTTCTAATCTTATTCCTTTATTAATTCTGCCCATCTGCGCAGCACTAGTGTGACGTAAAACCCAACCATCTATCCATCCCTTTATTAATTCTATACACATAAGACGAAAGTATTGTTCTGGCGTTCGAAAAATTTTGACCTCCAGTTTTCGATTGATTTACACGTTTTGGGATGTCTCGATCATTGACCAGTTTTAGAAGACCAGTTTTATTTGACCAGTTTTATTTGACCAGTTTTAGAAGATAAATACCTGTCTATATGCCACGAATTTTGTGAATGCTGCATCTCACAAACCAGTGAGCATATTTAGATATTTAGTTAGATCTTGACTTAAACTGCTCTTGAATACATTTGGGGAACAATTTTCTGAATATGGGGGCATTGTCACCCCAATTTTCTCATAATTTTTAATGTTTCACAATAGAACAATTAAATATATTTTCAAATTTAAATTATTTCTTATATTAATATATATATATATATATATATATATATATATCCAAATTATTAATTTGTATAGTAAAAGTTGCAAATATAATAGTATTTAATTTAATTTTTACTTTCTCTAACTTATATAATGATAGAGGAAATACTTTGGGGTCAAATTTTTATTTTCAGTTTTTGCTATACTTACACATTTTGATCTTCCCGGTGTTTGCGTTAGCATTATAAGGCCAACTGACTTTCCTATGGTTTAGGGTTTAGAGAGAGTGCCCTTTAAGAGAGGGTCTATCTAAGGGGTTCTAGCCTGTACTTATGCATATTTAGGAGAAAACCATGGAAATTTTTACTTTCTTCTATATTCAATAGAAGAAAGCATTGGATTCGAAAATTTTTCGACTTCCGGTTTTTGACGTATTTACACGTTTTGAGATTTCTAGAATACGATTTGACCATTTTTAGAAAATGTCTGTCTGTGCGTCTGTATGAGACAAAAATATTGTGGCAACTGTATCTCCAGAACTGCTGCTCAGAATTCATATAAATTTGTATGTAGATTCACTTTGACCAAACTTAGTGCCTATCAACTTTTGGTATCGACTGCTTGACAGGTGGCGCTGCTATACAAAGATTTCCGCAATTTAAGGGGAGGCTATATCTCAGGTTCTATTGTGTATAATCAAACAAAACTTGATATGTAAGAAGGCCATCATAAGACACTTATGCTGGTTAATTTAAATGCTTATCGGCCAAGAGGTGGCGCTGCTATACAGCAATATCTGTAATTTAAGGGATGGTTATATCTCAGGAACTACTAACAGAAATGCATATAATTTTATATGTAGATGCACGTTGACCTAAATTAGTGCCTACCACCTTTTTGTTTTAACCGCTCAACAGGTGGCGCTGCTATGCAGTGATATTTGCAATTTAAAGGGAAAGCTATATATCAGGTTCTATTGTGTACAGTCAAAGAAATCTTGATATGTAAGAAGGCCATTATGAGACCGTATACTAATTTAATTTAAATGCTTATCAGCCAAAAAGTGGCGCTGCTATAGAGCGATTTCCGCAATTTAAGGGAAGGCTATAGCCAAGGAGCTACTGCACAGAATTGCATATAAATTTACATGTACATGTACATATACCTAGACCTAAATTAGCGCCTATAAACTTTTGCTGTCAACCGAACAACAGATGGCGCTGCTATACAGCGATTTCCATAATTTAAGGGAAGGCTATATCTCAGATTCTATTGCGTATCATCAAACAAAACTTGATATTCGGGAAGACTATTATGAGATATTATGCTGATTCAGTGTTGGATGCTTATCGGCCAATAGGAGACGCTTCTATACTGAAACTTCTTCGAAAACGGGAAGACTATATATCAATTTCTATGGAATATAACAATACGAAACTTGATATATGAGATAACAGTTATAAAAATGCACATTTTAAAATGTTATTTACAGACAATAAAACTGTCTTTCGTTGGATATTTAGTGTTAGTTTTCTCTAACAAGGAGAGGTCACGACATGGAAAATTCAGATCGGGACGAAATTCCGCAGGAGAGTAGTATACTATGAGGGTAACAACATATTAAAGCAGTAGGACCCACTATCCAGAAAATTTCGAGAAAAAATCATTTAAAGTTTCAGTAATTTTTAAATACAAGTTATTTCGCAAGCGAGCAAGCGCCCCAGTGGTGTGATCTTAAAGCGCGAGTCTGCTAGGCAGACGACTTGGGTTCGAGACTACTTTTTTTTTTTCATTAACTTTTTATGCAATCTAAACTTTTTATTTATTTATACTTTATTTTATAATTCAATTCAAAATTTGAAAATTTTAATAAAGTATTCTTTAATTTTTTTGAATATAAAATAAATAATTTTTTCTATTTTTAATATTTATAACTTAAAAATACAATAAATTTCTATAACTTAAAAAATAAATTTTAGTTTTATTTTAACTGTAAAATAAGGTAAAACTAAAGAAACTGTTTTTGATTATTTATCGAAATATTTTATTTTATTTTAGGTATGCTTGAAACAATACTAAATTTTGTTTTTTAAATAAAAAAAAAAAAAAAAAAAAAAAAAAAAAAAAATACAGATACATGATAATTTTAATTGCATACATAATTACTATCCAAATTAAATAATTACTTCTCCAATCAATAGTTTCTTGAAAAATTATAGTATAGGATTACGATGCTGTTGAATTATTACAGGTAAATAAATGTTATCTTTAAATGTAGATTTTAAATGTTAATGAACATCATTTCTTTTTCGATAACGACTTCCTTTGTTTTTTATCCTTCCTTGCACAAAATAAAATTCCACCTGCCCTTTATTATTAACAAGCTAGAAGCGTTTACGTAATTTATACACATTCAAACAAAATCATGAAGTTCAAACCAAGATTTAAGTAACACCTGCTTACTATTTTACACTTTGTTTACAGCTTGTTTATTTTTTAATTATTTAAATATTTGTCTGGTTTTCTTTATGTTTCTTATTTAGGGTTTTGTAAAACTAAACTTTATTTTTTAAGTTATAGAAATTTATTGTATTTTTAAGTTATAAATATTAAAAATAGAAAAAGTTATTTTATACTTAAGAAAATTAAATAATTTATTAAAATATTCAGATTTTGAATTGAATTGTAAAATAAAGTAAAAATAAATAAAAATTTTAGATTACATAAAAAGTTAAAGAAAAAAAAAAATAAAGTAGTCTCGAGGTAGCCTCGAACCCAAGTCGTCTGGCTAGCAGACTCGCGCTTTAAGATCACACCACTGGGGCGCTTGCGCGCTTGCGAAATAACTTGTGTTTAAAGATTACTGAAACTTTAAATGCTTTTTTCTCGAAATTTTGTGGATAGTGGGTCCTACTGCTTTAATATGTTGTTACCCTCATATTATACTACAATCCTGCGCAATTTCGTCCCCATTTGAATTTTCCATGTCGTGACCTCTCCTTGTAAGATGAAAATCATTGTCGTTCATTATGTTAGATAATTTAATAAATAATAAATTTTAATATGCTATTTACACTTAGTGAATTTGTATAAAAAAATATAGAAAAAAGTCTTGTGGTGGCCACAACATACTAGTTTTCACAAAGTGCTGTAATTATATTAATTAAAAAAATAATAATAATGAAGTCAACTTTAACTCATTTACATGCATAAATAACAGTAAATACCAAACTATAGTAATTTGTTCTTCTTGTTCAAATTCACATGATTTTTTTTTCTTAAATGGAAACTTAGAAGCATCAATATTAAAATATTCAGCTTACTTGTATTTTGTATAAAATTGATATTTGTATTTGGTATAATTTTTTATTTTTGTATAATTTTTTATTTTTCATTTTTCAACATGTTACAATGAAATTTTCATTAAATAAATTACCCGAAACACAATAAAATCAGTAAGTTATTCATTTAATTTGATGTTCCAGAATAATTCAATAAATTTTGACTCTTCATGAAAATTTTTATTCTTCATCATTTAGTATCAGCTTTTTTAAAAACCTTACTGATTATTGACTTGAATTAGACTAACCAAGCTCTAACTTTTATAAATATGCAAAGTTGTCATGAAATTTGAAAGCGTTATTGTAATGCACTATTGAAAATGCAACATGTAGCATTAATTTTTTTTTTTACAGTGCAGTGTAAAAGAACTTATTACCATTCCAGGTATCTCAAAAATTTGTTTATATGTATTTTTATTATGCTATTCTGTAGCAAACTCAAGAAAGCTTATACAAAATAAATCTGACAGTCACTGGTCAGGTATTTAAACATGTAGATTAATATTAATGCTTAAATTTAGTAAATCATTTACTGTATAATTCATAAAATTTCAAAATATTTGCAAATCCCCCCTCTTAAATACAACCTTGATAAGAGATAAGACCTACGAAACACAGAAAAACTGAAGGCTCATTACACCCTCATTGTTCCTTTTAATGCGTAATCTTTCAATATATATACCCGTAGCAGAATTTATGTGACATAGTAACATTGTCACAGAAAAGAAATTGTCGTTTGCAGAAAGATTTGCCCATAAAAATAAGATATTCCTAAATTTCAGAAGAAAATGGAAACTCCTGTATTATATTCAAGATTTCTTCAACAGTTTACTAATAATATCGATTTCTGTACAATTATATGCACATATTATGTATAAATAAGAAAATATATCAATATTGTCTTTTTGAAAAGATTTGCCCGAACAATGTTTGACGCAAAAAACTTAAAAATACTCTGTCACAGTGATTCCTAGTCTGGTTTTGCTTGTACTAATATGGCGGCTGGGTTACAGTTGAGACTTCACTTTTAGGACCGCCTTCCGAGTCTAAGTGATTCCTTAGTCTGTGGTTCGTACAGAACACACTGTACCCCCTGGTGGTGGAAAGTGCAACTAAAGGATTTTGCAGTTGACACCACCATGTAACAACACCTTATTTGAAAGGTCTTGGAAATTCAAGACGATTGGTGATAAAGGTCTTGAAATTTCATGTTGATTGGGGATGTTTTTATACAATATAGTGCGCCCCTGGTGGTTAAAAATGGAACTAGGTGATTTTGCAGTAGACACTATCACAACTTATTTTAAAGGTCTTGATATTTCCTGACCGTTGGTGTTGTTCGTATAGAACACGCTGTACCCTTGGCGGTGGAAGGTGTTAATAGGGGATTTTGCAGTTGACACCACCATGTGACACCTTATTTGAAAGGTCTTGGAAATTCAAGTCGATTAGTGATGTTCGTATACAACATACTGCGCCCCATGGTGGAGGAAAGTAGATTTTGCAGCGCGTGCGTAGCATACCTGCTTTACGGTGCTGCAGCCACAGTCAGCGGTAACACGAGTCAGAGGTTCGTTCGGTCCAAGGTTAATTTTTGAAAATATTTTCATGTTATTAGCGGCCTCCATATACGTGCCGCAGGCACTGGGTCACGAACCCGAGTTCCATTCTATTTGAGGTAATTTTTTGTTGTTACAAATGATTTTTTTTTGATGTTTTCATTTAAAAATAGAAATTCAAACAAAATAGAGTTAAAGATATAAAACCATACAAATATAAGGTGTATTTAAGGTTATTATCATGGGCCCGGGCAATGCTGGGCGGGTTCCTTCCATTCGAGGTTAAATTTTTGGAATTTTTTCATGGTATTAGCGGCCCGCGTATGCGCTGCCGCAGGCACCGGGGTCACAAGGCAGAGTTTCGTTCGGTTCGAGTTTTTTTTTTTTTTTTTTTTTTTTTTTTTGTTACAGCTGATTATTTTTTTTCGCAATGCTTTTATTTAAAAATTGAAATTCAAATAAAATCGAGTTAAAGATATAAAATCATACAAATTTAAGGTTATTATAACGGGCCCGGGCATTGCCGGGCGGGTTCGTTCAGTTCCAGTTTAATTTTTGAGAATTTTTTTATGGTGTTAGCGGCCCGTGTATGTGCTGCCTCAAGCACCGGGGTCACAAGGCAGAGTTTCGTTCGGTTCGAGGTAATTGTTTTGTTACAGATAATTATTCTTTTCGTGATGCTTTCATTTAAAAACAGAAATTCAAACAAAATGGAGTTAAAGGGTATAAAATAATACAAATTTAAGATTCATTTATGGTATCATGGGTATTAAACGAAATATAAAATAAAAGATAGCATTTGTTTATTTGGAGTCCGTTTGATGTCATATTGGCAGTACTATGTAGAAAGTGATGTCATATATAGTATTTCTACTTTTAAGCATTTTTCCGACTTTCCTTTTTTAAGTGAATTGTCGTTTATTATATTAGATGTTTTAACATGAAATACATTTAAATAATGATGCGACGATTTTTGAAACATTACGGTCAATAAAGTGATCGTCGAATTCGACGGGTTGCAGCTAGTTATTTTTGTTGTTATTTTGCTTTATCTAACTTAGATGTGAAGAAAAAAAACGTCAATAATTTATTTTATTGTTGTTTTATTTCAAATACAAGTTCACGGAACTTCGTTATCTATTCATTTTTTTTTTTTTCTTTTTTATGATGCTTATTACAACTTAACGCCTAGGAAGTAAGTACAGCATTTAATAAACTGCCTCAAAAATTTTCAAAAGTTTTCAATTTTTTTTATTTTTTTTTTCAAGCAAATTTCAAAATTTTGAGGTTTGCATATTTTATATCCTTTTTCGAGTTATTTTTACTTATTTTTTTATTTTATTTTATTCTTTCTCTTATTTTTCTTTTAATATAAGTTACTTGAAAAGCCTAACTCACTTCAAAAATAATAAAATTTTTGCTTTTCTAGTTCGTTTTGTAAAATAATAAAAAATTTGATGATGCAGGCATTTCCAAACAACATTCTAGAAAGTTCTTAGAATATTTTAGAGTTAAGTAAACAGCATGTTAACTTTTTTTTTTTCCAGTTAGTTTCTTTCCTTGTCATTGTTTAAGTTTGTTAGAATTCAGAATTAGAATTTTTATTGTTAATTTTACAGGCTTTCCCGAATAGTTTCGAGTTATTTAAAGAAAATAAAATGTGTATGTGCAAAAAGAAAAAAAAATCAAAGCGAATTTATTTTTCAGATAGTTAAAAACTTAAAATATAATTTTCGCATTTTCACGAATAGTACACAAAATTTAACTTTTCTTAGCGTTTTGCAAAGAATTTATCATTAAGACTGTATAACAATGTTTTTAAGTTTTACTTATTTTTTATTGTTTTATTCCTTTTTATGTAGTTATTAATAGTATTTTTTTTAAACACTTTTGAGACCGCACGTTTTTGTCTTTTGTCGTTTTGTGCGACTGTGGGCGTTGTTCTCTCCAGTGACAATATTTCAGAACAAAATTTTCTGTATTCAAATTCATATTACAAATGGATACACATTATAATTATACTCTTTCTAATAAAAGTATTCGTATCCATAGCATATTGGTTGTAAAAATACGGATATTGTGTATATTGTTAAGAAATAAATGACATACTTTTTTGCAAAAGAAACGTCCACTGGCGGAGTTACAGATTTTCAAATGGCGGGAATCTACGTCAGCGGTCGCGGATGTGTTAATAAAAGTAGTTTGTTTATAAATCTATGTTCTGGTTATTGTAAATTTATGTAAATTACGTAAATTTTCCGTTTATAAGGACTAGTATTTGAATGACTAATAGTTCCGTTTATAAGGACTAATATTGATTAGACCTAAAATATTTTTGACAGTAATAGTTATCTGTATAAAATCATAATATCAAGTATTAAACTGTATCAGAAGTTGTGTCTTCTGAAAAAAAAATTATAAGAACTATAAGTGTAGGAGAAACTAGAGACTTGACCCAGTTTTTGGTTTTTAATTTTTCATATTTTTTGTCTAACAGGTGGAGCTAAATAAAAAATAGGAGCAAACAGTTTGTTATTTTGTACATACTGTGGCTAAAGATAATAGCACAGTTCTTATAATAATGGTGCAAAAAAAAAAAAAAAAAAAAAAAAAATACTTAAGTCAACACATGGGTCAATTGTCCCTAAGCCTAAGGAGACTTGAGAGACTTAGGGAGACATGATCCCCACTCATAAAAGTGAAAAAACTCATAGGTATTGAAAGAAAAAACACAGATTAGTAATTTAAAGCTTTCTTGTTAATATAAGTATAATTTAAACGTTTTCTAGTTCTAATCCTAAAAGCGGTGGCACTCTATTAGAAAAGAAACCTAAAGATTGCAGAAAATCAAAAAAACCAATCAAATCTCTCCTAAGACTCTCCGTATTGCGTCATCATAGAAAAGGTGAATTAAATTTACAAGAATTGGTAGTTTCTTCCCGTAGAATTTCGCCGAACACAAAGTGAACCTACGGTCTCCATTTGAACCCTTTAATTACACTATTTTAGTTATTCATAAAATAAAAATGCATTAAATGAAACAAAGAACATTAAATTAATCACTGTGTCAAGTCTCCCTAGTTAACTTTGGTCAAGTCTCCTTATGTAGCTTTGCTTTGTTAATCTTAACCTTTTTAACAACTTGCATTACAGTTACATAAAACTGTTATATACCAATCTGTAGCTAAAAGAGTGTTTAAAACAACTATACTTCTGAAATTGACTTACCTCAAAACTGGAAGTTCAATTTAACAGACTCCAAGATCTTCAAAATTTACTTGAATGTAGCAGTATCAATCAACACTAAATTGCAAGAAAACTGCGAATAATTCTGGAATGGCTGTTACCTGCAAAATCCTGTTGTATGATTGGTCAATCAGTACAGTCACTGACATTTCCCTGAAATGTTCCTTTCTTAAGAAAAATCCACATGGGTTAAGTCTCCCTATGGGTTAAACCACCATAGTTTCTCCTACCTTTAATTATGATACGTTTAAAGGATCTGACATGATTTTTACGAGAAATTTTCACAGTAACTGCCAAAATAACAAAATTATCTAAGTTAGTCATAGCAATTTTTATCTTTTGTTGAAATGAATTAAATTTGTACACATCATACGAACAAATCAACAAGTGCTTTAGGTCTCATTTTTAGGCACAATGAACCACGGTAATTTAACTTTAGTATGTTTTTTTTTTTTTCCCATAAGTTTTAGAACCCGTTATATGTCAAACAATTAAAATAGGATTAAGGTCTGGACAATTGCCAGGCGAGTTCAAAAACTTAATAATAGATTTTTTTAGATAATCTTGCATCTAAAATGCAGAAATAAGAAGAAAAGTACTTTTATAACACTCATTATGCTGTGGCGATAAAAGAATGCAACATATATAACAAAATCATGTAAGAATAATTTAGAATTTGCTTACTATTTTTGCCATATGACAGAGTGCTGAATCATGTTGAAAAATACATTTCTTTGTAACTCTGAAATTATCTCTAATAGTTGCCTTTAAGCACTCCTACAAAATGGCAACGTAATGCGATAATTCACATATCCTCTAACAAGTTTCAGTTTTCAAATCCCTTGCTTGAAAGGTATCCCCACACCATTTGGATTGCTCGAAACTTCACAGTACGTGATATACAATCTGGATGGAACGCTTCGTTTTTGAACATATCTTATACCGTCCGATCCATGTAGATTAAATTTGGACTCATCCGAAAAAAATTACAGTGTCCCATTGAGTTTTTGTTCATAAAACATGTTTTTTCGCAAAAGCAAGTCTGTTTTTCTTCATGTTTTGAGTAAGCAAGGGTTTTTGTTTGGGCAATCGGCAAACAAACCACACTCCGTCAGCCGTCTCTGAACTGTTCTCGCACTTATATTAACACCACAAGTGTTTTCCAGTTCGACTTCCAAATGTAGCGCACTTGCATAATGATTTTGAAGGCACGTCCATTTGAAATAGCTATCTTCCACTATTGCAGTAGCTCTTTTCCGGCCTGATCCACTCCTTCTCTCGATAACACCAGATTCACGCATTACCTTGATCACTCTCGAAACTGATGATTGATGACAATTTAATTTTTTGGCAATCTTTCATGTTGAAAACAGTTCTTTGACTAAAGGAATTGCTACACATTTCTTCCGAGCCGTGGACATAAGGAGCCATTATTTATCACAAAGAAAAATCACTAAAATTAACCAGACTTTCCTAGTAATGAAATCAGGATGATGCAATACTTCAAATTTGGTGTATGATGCAATAATGATGTGTGGTAACATCATACAGTTCTGTCTAACACTTATAATAATTTAATTTATGCAAACAAAACAGCGTGTTATTTACAAAATATTTATTCTTATAAGTGATGCAGTTTTTTTGTCCGATACTGTGTATATATATATGTATATATATAAATATATATATATATATATATATATACATATATATATATATATATATATATACATATATATATATATATATATATATATATATATAGAGAGAGAGAGAGAGAGAGAGAGAGAGAGACTTAGGGAGAGAGATAGTATGAAAGATAATCCTACTGAAATAGATTTTTTTTATGACTACAAATCGTTCCATTTTTTTTAATCGACATTTCATAGCTGCTAATTTTTCTAACTTTTTAATCAGTTGTATCACCACCGAATTTTTTAATGGAATATATCACATATATTTTTGATGATTCAATAAACTGAAAACAATTATGAAAATTTTTAGGCCTGCTTTGAAAAAGGTTAGAATTGACACTTATAACTATTTTTTTTTCTTCTTAGAGAAATTTGAATGAGCTGTTCTAGCAGTTTCTATTATTCCATTATTCACGCTGTACATTTCTGAAAAAATACTGGTATCAGGAAAACCAGAAGATTTCTCAGCTACGATTTTTATGGCGCACAACACTGAATTATAATAATGAAAGACACAAAATCCATTAAAAAACGATTTTAAATTATTCAAACAATTAACAATTAATCAATATACTGAATAATATTACGCAAAACGATAAATTATATATGCTTCTCTTCAAGATATATGCTTCTCTCAAAGAATTTAGTAATTTATAGTGATTTTTTCTGATATATAATTATAATTAAATATAAAAAAAAGAAAAATCTAAATGTGGTGTTAAAAAAAGGAGCTACTAAAAAATATTAAGGATTAAATTTATATGTTTACACTTCAGAACTTACAAAAATTAAAGTGCGAATTTGATAGCTAATTTTATGGATAAATAAATGTAATAAATAAAAAAATAAGAAATATACATATAAATGTAAAATATAATATAATAAATGAATAAATTTTTCATAATAATTATCAATAACATATAGTTCGATTCTGTATTAATATACAAATTCTAACATTACGGTGTTACTGTATTATTTCACACAGATATTTAACTATATGGTTTTGAATATTTTTTTCCTGTATTACTTGTTAAAAATTTACATTTTCTAGTAAATATTATTTAATAAAAAAGTACAAGTACTAAACAGTTAATGTATTTTAACACCTTTTAGTTAGTTTCATTTTTCAAATGTCTATAAAACTACTATTAAATCTCCAACTGTTTTATATTTAAAATCGACTTGAATTTTTTACTTAATTGTTCCTCAAAAACATTTCTTAATATGAAGTACTTTTTAAAAATTCAAGAATCATTTTTCTAACGTCAAATAAAAATGTAATTACATACGCAAATAAAATACTTTCATTTATTTTCTTAAAAGTTCTTTGTGAAATAATAAATTTAAGAGGAGAAATAATCAGATTGTAATTTCCTCTAAACCTGAAAAACTCCTGACAGCCAGGGAAAATTTCGCCTTAAGCTCTTTGATTATATTTAAGGTGTCATAGTTTAAGTATGATTTATTTTCTCGTGACATAATTCATCAAGTTCTATATTTCCGTTTCTTATTAGTGTAAATTTAATTTTTAAAAAATCGTTTTTTGGATAAATGTATGCTTAAAATATTTTCACTTTTTTTTTTCATTGAATCCAAGAAGATTTTTCTTCAAAGCTTCTGTCAAATACCTTTTGAGCTGTGAATTATTAATAAAAGCATTAATTACGTTTTCAATGATAATTTTAATAAATCATTTTTTAAATCAAAATGAAATGTTAAAGACAAATTAGTAGCTAAATGAAGTATTTTAAATAGTAGAATTTCTGAGTATAAAGTTATAAAGAAGTGAAATATAAATATATCGCAATCTTTTTAAAAAAGATTGTGAACGAAAAGAAATAGGGAGGGGGGGGGGATTGCTAAGTGCATCTTTTACTGAAACTGTGCAGTAACAACAAATATTTTGCAGTTAATATTCGAAATAGTTGTATAAAAACAAATATATATTTTAGAAAATCTTTCTTCCATTCATTTTTCTCCGAAAGTGGATTTACAGATTTACTAGGATTAAAAATATGTATGTTCTCTTACTGCTTTTCTGCATAAAATCAAAAATCTGGAGTGACTCTGTGGCGTTTGCGTTCCTGCAAACTCCATCTTAACTTAAATACTTATTTAGATTACTAAGAAAACCAGAATCTTGAATTGAACAAACAATAAGAGTTTATTTGAACCAGATTAATGGGAGGGCGGCCTGGTAGTAACCTAGCTCAGTCAGCGTATTACTAAATCAAAATATATAAATCAACAATTTAATTATCTTAAATATCTCACCCCAGCAGATAGTCGAAGGTGTAGAGACGGTCGCACTCGTACTCCGCTACTATGGCTTCACTATGGATCAGAGGATTCCCTTCGGACCCAACTTGACCTTTCCGAATGCTAGTAGTTGCGCACACCAACTCTCATCACTACTTAACTTCACACCACTAAATCTCCACGACTCTACTTCCCGATATTCATCAAAATAAGATTCATCACATTCACTATACTATCCTCCAACATCCACACCATCTACTAAAACCATCTCTATTTTTATACTTCTTCGTACTCCCTCCTTTCACTACATTTCAATCCGTTCTTTTAAAAATCACTTCTAATTTAACTAATATTCAAAATCTAAGTCTTTTAATGCAGCACCCTGCCGACACAAAACTACCCCGACCTCAACCTTCACCGAGTCACTGGCGACGAAGTGATTTTAACTGTCCCCACTTTCTACTTTGCTGGATCCAGCTTAATTAAAACAACTGTGGTGACGTTCTAACGTCTCAACCTCACAGTCCCCCTCCAAGAAAAAAAATTTAGTCTGGAAAATCCCCAACGGGTTTGAACGACTAAATTTAAATAGCTTCATTCCATATCTAACTATCTCAAATCTCTGAAGTGTGAGTGCAGCTGTCACTTAAATTTTAACCGGGTGAGAAAAACTTAAAAAAAAAAAATTGTTAAATCCCTGAGCGAAAACTCGGGGACGCAAAAAAAAAAAATTAATTTAAAATTTTAAATAAAAGGTGTACTTTTACCCCGAGAACTCCGGGACTGGGACTGAGCTAAAACCAGGCTTACAGTAGGATTAACACACGTCTCCCTGTTATGCCAGGGAGGCAAAAAAATAAAATCAAACTTGATCTTTCTTGACTTTACATAGTAAGTCGCTTGTGACAAATGCGACATTTAGGATTTGTCGTAACACAAGAATAATTGTCTTTGTTTTTGAAATAAAATATGACAGTCTTTATTAATATGAGTGTACTGGCTGGACGGATATCTGGAGCTTTACGTCTGCAAGGTAGATGACTAAACCAATAATAGGATGAACTTGCTTCATACTAGAGCAGACGTCAGAATCCACAGACTGTGAGCATCAGATAACGAAAAAAGATCCAAGGGTTTGGACACAGTTCATCAACAATAGGAGGAGTTTGAGGGTGCAGATGACAATTTGGAGTATCAGACAATTTCGTCAGATATATTCTGTAAAAGAAAAGCTTTGTACAGTAATAACATCAAAGGAAGAAGTTAAAATCCTCTTCTAGAAAAAAACGGAGACATGTTCATCTCTATTAACATAGTACATAAATTAGAAATAGAAAAATTTCTCCCTCCTGAGCTTAAGCATAAACGGAAAAAATTTAGCAGTTAGTCTTTTTAATGTTATATGGTTAAACACGCTTTTTATGCTTATAGCTAAAAAAAACATTTTTTTCCCCCTCTAAAAGTACATACAGATAAACTTTTAGACAAATATTCAAAAGTTTTACAAATACAAATATGCAGTTTATAAATACATCATTTATAAAAATACAAAAGAAAAAAGGGGGGGAAATTTACAAAGGGTAAAAAAAACAGCTTATATTACCAGCTTTCTGCAGGTGATGGCTACAAGGTAAAATAACTTAATACATACATAAAATAGATATTTAAGAGAGAACAAAAATGATGACATTGAAGCAGAACATGAATTTTGATTTGAAAGTTCATGGCTAAATTAAATTTTGTATTTTTAGTTTGGGAAAGTCCATAACTTTCGTAAGAGTTCTTAAAATATAAAGTCCCAAAAAGGCTTCAAAGTATGTCGAACATTTTGTACAGCTCTGACAGAAATGCACTTGTAATAGAAAAAAAATATAGAACGGTATCACCTGATGTGAATTTGCAGCTGTAACTTCAGGAAGGTTAGAGGTCTTGGTGAATGTGCTCGATGTACTCGTCAGCTAGGCCACAGGGTTGCAGGTTTTCAGATCGGGGTCTAGGGCTATCCCAAAAGGCTTGTACAAAGACTTGTTCGGCAGGTGATTCATATGGCTGAGCATGTTGTCGGAGTCTGGCTTGACGCCGGGTATTGAATCGGTGGAGTAAAGAGAACTCGTCTGTGCCGACTGAGTCAGGGGCTGCTAGGAATTTCTCCATGTGCCGTCCGCTAGCTGGTGAAGAGGGTGGAGGTCATTTTCGAACCCTTGCCTTTCTCTTAGGTCGGAAAGAGTCGGTGTGCACTGAATCAGGAACTGCTAGTACCTACTGTGTGCGATGTGTTCCAGAAGACTTTGAGGAGGGGGCTTGTGGGCGTTTTAAATACTTATTCCAAGCTTTTTTTCTTTTTAATCTGCGGTATAAAAGAGCTATTAGTAAAAGAATAGTCGCGTTTGCGACCAGTTTGCCTAGGAAATTTCACATTAGAAAAGTTTGATGACCCACTACGAGTTCGCTTTTGTACGACGGGTCTGCTAACACTGGATTGATCAGCAGAAGTGCCCTAAACAGATTGTTCGGGTGTTGTAGGAGTAGGTAGTCTATCAGTCGTAAAAGACTCAGGAGCACTCGGCTGGGAAGTGAGGTTAGGCGTAAAGACGGGCTGTTCATCAGGTGGGTTTGAACCCGGCACGCTATCACTATCAAGAGTTTCAGCATATGATTGAGTGCGCTCTTTGAATATGCGTATCTGATCAACGTTTATGGTAGTTGGGGTGCCGTTAAAATCGATTGTCAGATTATTATGATCTACCTTTAAAACAGAGAAAGGCCCAATGAATTTTGGCCCAAATTTAGCTACTTTAGAATCTTTTTTTGAGCTAAGAAAATGTGATTCTAGGAGTATTTTATCTCCCACTTTTACTTCTAAAATTCTACGTTTAAGGTTATAATATACAGCTTGCTTCTCTTGAGCTTTTCTCAAATTTCTCTGAACTTCTGGTAGCAATTCTTCAATATTTCGCGTAATAAATTGAGATGCGTTTTGCTGTACTAATACCAGTTTTTGAAAGAGGGTCATAATCTTTCTGCCCAAAAACAATTCAGCGGGAGTTTTGCCTGTTGCATCACTTACCGCTGTACGAATCGCATAGCCAAAATGATAGAGAAACTGATCCCAATTTTCATGATTTTGACCAATGAACGTCGCAATCATATTAATTAAAGTTCTATTAACACGTTCGGCCTGATTAGCTTGCGGCCGATATGGAACCGTGAAGACATGTTTAATTTCGAGTGTATCGCAAAGTGCCTTAAAAACATTGCTTATAAATTGAGGACCATGGTCCGTTACAATTTGAAGGGGGGCGCCGTAACGAGAAATATAATTATTAAAGAAGGCAGTGGCCACTGCTTGTGCCGAATCTTTACGTAAAGGCACAAATTCAACCCATTTACTAAAATAATTCACCATAACTAACACATAACGATATCTATTTGGTTTAGAGAGGGGGTAAGGACCGATTAAGTCGAGTCCAAGAATTTGATTTGGAAAATCAACTTTAATAGGAATTAATTTACCGGCCGGCTTTACATTTTTATAATTATATTGCTGGCACAAGCGACAACTCGAAACATATTCTTTAACAAGCTTCCTCATTTTAGGAAAGTAACAGGCATCTTTGAGCTTTTTATAAGTTTTCCTAATGCCAAAGTGCCCCGAAATTGGAGAGTCATGAAACTCAAATAGGATGGCTTGACGAAGAGATTGGGGAATTACAACTCGTAATTCGTCATAAGATGATAATAATTTTGAATAAAAAAGCAAGCCATCGATTAAAGAAAAAGATTGGGACCAGTTTAAGGCAATGGCTGATTCAATTAATGAAACTGACTCAGGATCTTTTAAATACTTATAGATTAATCCAAATTCGGGATCATTTTTTTGTTCTTGGATTAATTGATCTCTCGAATTTAACACAGATGCTGGCATAAGCGCTAAAGCTACTTTTTCCTGATCATATACGAATTTATTGTTTAAGGTAGTTACTAGATTTGTAGAAGCACATTGGTTTACTTGTTCACTTTCAATTTCCTTTACACGAGTTTCAGTCACGTCTGCTAATATTTCGGATTGAACCGGTTCAGCCTTTAAATGCGAATGATGAATATATGAGGCTTTAACAGTAGAATTTAACTGATCATTCTTTTCATTTAAAGCAAGGGATTGATTTGTAAAATTAGATTCAATCTTATTTTCTTGAGTTTGAGTAGTACGTGAAAGAACGTCAGCTACGATATTGTCAGAACCAGGTCGGTGTTCGATGTTTATATTAAAGTTAGATAACTTAAGAGTCCATCGAATCATGCGGGGGGAGAGGTTCTTTCCAGTTGTTAACCGAGTTAATGCCGCATGATCTGTAACAACTGTTACTGGAAGTTGCGTAAAATATAAACGAAATTTTTGCAGTCCCCAAAGCACTGCTAAACATTCACGTTCAGTTACTGGATAATTTCTTTCTGCAGCGTTAAGTGTACGGGACGCATAAGCTATTGGGCGGCCTTCTTGGCTTAAAACGGCACCAATGCCGTACGAAGAAGCATCAGTAGCTACTTGAAATTTAATATTATAATTAGGATGAGCTAGTACAGGAGGAGCGCTAATTATAGTTTTTAACTTATCAAATGCTTCTTGTGCTTCATTTGACCAGTGAAATTTAACTCTTTTCCTTTTGAGTTTAAAGAGGGGCTCGCATATGTGAGCAAAATTAGGTATAAATTTCCCATACCAGGCACACATGCCTAGAAATCTCGAAACTTGTTTGGAAGTAGTAGGAGGGGGCATGTTTAAAACTGGCTGAACTTTTTCATCATCTACAGATATACCAGCAGGCGTTATTTTGACGCCAAGGTACTTAATTTCCTGTCGTGCAAAATGGCACTTAGAAGAATTTAAAGTTAATCCTGAATTTTGCAGTAGAGTAAAAACAGTTTTTAAATGATTTAAATGCTCATTGTAAGATGAGGGCGTGATTATTATATCATCGAGATAAACATGTACAAATTTGTTCAAAACAGGTTTAAGTATAGTTTCCATGGCTTTTTGGAATGTCGCCACAGCCCCTGAACATCCGAAAGGCATTCGTTTGAAACCAAACGTGCCGTTTTTAGTTATAAACGCTGTTTTTGATATATCAGCGGGTTTCATTGCAATTTGAAAATAACCCGATGTCAGATCGAGAGTAGACATAAAATTGGTCGTTGTGATATGAGCTAACAAATCATCAATTATAGGCAAGGGATACTGAGGATATTGTGTAATAGAATTTAGCCTACGACAATCTATTGCAAATCTCCATGCCTCAGGATCAGTAATAGGTTTGCCATTTTTCTTACGACATAAAACAACAGGAGATGCGTAAGGAGAAGTTACAGACATAATAATATCATTTTTCAACATTTTGTCAATATGCCAATTTATAATATCTTGTTTGGCTTGATCATAACGATAAGGCTTACTAAAGACTGGTTTATAAGTTCCAGTGTCAATTTCATGGCAACCAACATGGGTTAAGCCAGGTTTATCAGAGAATAACAGTTTAAACTGATTAAGAAAATTAACAAAATCAATTTTTTCAATATGAGTGAGGGCACTTTCCTCTAAATTAACAATTAACTCTGTCGGCTCGACAGGTTTAGAATTTGACTTAGAATCATCAATATGTAAAGATTTATTGGCTAAATTTATTTCAACATTATTTGCTTTCATAAAATCTAACCCTATAATGCAGGGATGCTGAAGATTGTCGATGACATAAAAAGGCCAATTAACACTTAAATTATGAATTTTAACATTCAGGCTGACTTCGCCTCTATTAACACAGGACTGGCCTTGAGCCGTTGTAATATTAAAATTTGTCCGCTTTAAAGGTTTAAAGTCAAAATACTTCTTATAAGTTTCATATGCTAGAAAGGAGCGTTCAGCACCAGTGTCCCAATAAGTAGGTATGAAAATATCATGAACTATTGCATTTAAATTAGGAAGGTCCACCGGACTGATACAAATTGTGTCTAAACATATGGAGGTGGTTGAGTTATTCAGTGGCTGTGTACCCTCCTCACAAGAGCCACTTACTCGTTTAACTGACGACTCTGGTTATTACGAGAGTTACGAAAATTTCTGTTATTTCTATCAGCTCTAGAAAAGTTTTGAGACTGATTTTGATTAGAACGATCGTTCCGAGAATTTTGAAAGTTATTACGCCTTGGCTGCGGCGATTGACGTTCTTGTTGATAGCGATTGAAATTTTGAGGGGGGGGGTGAAATTTTCACGCCTAGAATTTTCCATATTTCCATTACCCCGTTGGCGATTAAAGGTGTTTTCCGCCCTTGGAGGGTGTCGTTCTTGGTATTTAGCTAAGGTTTGAAACAGACTGTCGTAAGAGGTGACAGGTTTCAGATCAAGGTAATCTTGTATAGGAATAGTCAAAAGCGGGGTTATAATTTCCATTGCAGCGGCAAAAGATAAAACTAAATCCAGCTGCTTTATAATGTCGAATTTACGTAATAAAAATGTGGTAGGTTTGTCATAAAACGACATCTTTGTCGTATAAAGTTCTTGACGGAGTTTGGTTTTTCCACAATAGAAGAGAATGAATTTTTAATTTTGAGCTTCAAATCCTCATTTCGTAGGATTTTGGCCTAGAGCTCTAGAGGCAATGGTGTCATACCAGATTTTAGCATCTCCTTTTAAGGAGTATTTTAATAAATTAAATTTATCAGCTTCGTCAATTTTACATATATCAAAATACTGTTCAAGATCTTCAAAAAATTTAAGTACATTGTTTGAGCCAGTAAAATAAACCCGAGCGGGGGGGGGATGTCGAACCGAGTTTGGCGCCACTGTGGCGTTTGCGTTCCTGCAAACTCCATCTTCACTTAAATACTTATTTAGATTACTAAGAAAACCAGAGTCTTGAATTGAACAAACAATAAGAGTTTATTTGAACCAGATTAATGGGAGGGCGGCCTGGTAGTAACTTAGCTCAGTCAGTGTATTACTAAATCAAAATATATAAATCAACAATTTAATTATCTTAAATATCTCACCCCAGCAGATAGTCGAAGGTGTAGAGACGGTCGCACTCGTACTCCGCTACTATGGCTTCACTATGGATCAGAGGATTCCCTTCGGACCCAACTTGACCTTTCCGAATGCTAGTAGTTGCGCACACCAACACTCATCACTACTTAACTTCACACCACTAAATCTCCACGACTCTACTTCCCGATATTCATCAAAATAAGATTCATCACATTCACTATACTATCCTCCAACATCCACACCATCTACTAAAACCATCTCTATTTTTATACTTCTTCCTACTCCCTCCTTTCACTACATTTCAATCCGTTCTTTTAAAAATCACTTCTAATTTAACTAATATTCAAAATCTAAGTCTTTTAATGCAGCACCCTGCCGACACAAAACTACCCCGACCTCAACCTTCACCGAGTCACTGGCGACGAAGTGATTTTAACTGTCCCCACTTTCTACTTTGCTGGATCCAGCTTAATTAAAACAACTGTGGTGACGTTCTAACATCTCAACCTCACAACTCCACTCGACTTTCCGAACATTGAATAATTATCAGTTTTGTAGATAAAGTAAAAAAAGGAGTTGTTAAACACACAAAAGAGAGAAAACCATAATAGAGTGTTTGAGTATTTTTCTCCATATATTACACAATGTTTTATTTAACGCTACTGAACTTTGAGCCCATAGATCATCATGATAAAGAATTTTTCGTTGTGTCCCTGTAAAAACCTACAAATGCTAGATTCACCAAAATGCTTATATTTAGTTCAACAGTGATTTACAATATTCATATAAATTTTCAGCTCAACTGAATAAGGCGTTTAGATGCTATCGTACTTTTAACAATTTGGTCCCATAGGCCATAATGATAGAGAATTTTTCTTTGTGTCTCTGTAAAAAACTGCTAAATTCACCAAAATCTATACCGTTCGCGCAACTGTGATCTATAACATATGTACAAATTTTTTGCTCGGATTAATAAGGCGTTTAGACGCTATCACACTTAAAAAATTTTTGCCCCATAAGCCATAATGATAAAGAATTTCTCTTTGTGCCCTGAAAAAAAAACTGTAAGTGCTAAATTCATCAAAATCTATACCGTTCGTGCAACTGTGACCTATAACATGTGTAAAAATTTTTTGCTCAGATTAATAAAGCGTTTAGACGCTATCTCACTTTTAAAAATTTGGCCCCATAGGCCATAATGGTAAAGAATTTTTCCTGGTGTCCTATAGATTCACCAAAATCTATAGGGTTCGTACTATGGTGACTTACAATATACATACCAACTTTCAGCTTATTCGAACAAAGCGTTTAGACGCTAGCGTATTCACTCACAGACATAGACACACACATACATACACACATACATACATCATAGTGAAAATAGTGGAAAGGGGGACCTCGAAATGTATAGAAACATCAAAATCTGAAATTCGGAATTTTGACATGATTACAATACTTTCCTCACTATAGTGTTCGGAAAGTGAAAAGTTAGCGTTAGGAGAAAGATTTACATTTAATAAAAATTTAAACTTTTAAAGATATTAAAAATTATAAAGAAAAAATGAATATTTAAACAATCGTGAACCATTTAACAATTCTGGTGTGAAATATTTTAAAGACAGAAAAATTTTTCAAGGGAAAAAAAAAAAAAAAAAATGCAGGAATGCTTTTGTGTACTCTTTATTTATCAAGTTAAAACAAAACACTTTTATTTACGCATATGTTTCTAAATGTTCACAATACTTCACACAGCTTTTAATATGGTATGCCTTAATCAGTTATCAAGTTATACAAATATAATACTTGTCCAATAGTTGCAGCGAAAAGTGTGGAAGCTTTTTGGAATAAAAAGTGTCTTTGCGGATGTTTGAGGGCTCAAAAAAAAAAAAAAAAAAAAAAAAAAAAAAACAGGTATACATACGTATATATATGTATATATATATTTCTGTATTTTTGCCCTATTTTTATCATTTTTCAGTAATTTTATAGCTATAAATTTGATTTTTAGGAGGGGGAGAATTGTTTTCACCGTTAAATATCTTCTGTGGGGCGCTACGGAGTTGGAAAATTCTAAAACATGGACATTTGTGACAAGGGGAAAATTTGGGGATTTGGCACTAAAATTATTCATTACATCTCTTATATATTTTTTTTTAATCTGTTATTAATGTTATTTTTAAAAATTCATATATATATATACATATACGAGGGTTGTAAATTAAATAGTAGCAACTTAACCTTGAAATTCGCAGAAGGGCGGACATGCACAAATAGGATATGGGAGCGGTGCGGTGGCGCTGTTGTGGATGTGTAGAGTGCAAAAAACAGTCGATCTGCTAAGAAGGGTAGTTGTTGTGTGGCGTTAAAGTGAGGAGTTTCGTTTCCATCGCTCTAAAGCATGTTTTCAAAAGGTGATCAGTGGTCGTGGCTTAAAATTGAAGTAGCCCGTGGCAAAAATGCAACAGAATGCTATCGAGGATTAGTGGAAGCCTGTGGCATAAATGCTTTACCGTATAGGACGATATGCACGATGGGTTCAAGCATTTCGTTCGGGTGGGAATGAGACTGCGGATTTGCAACGCACAGGTCGGCCCTCCATTCCTCAAGAGCAGATTGACATCCGGAGCGGTCTCCTTATCATAGACCGCCAATGGACTGTCCGAGAATTATTCTTAGAGGTTGGTCTGAGTCATCAAACGGTGTGGCACATAATGAAGAAATCTCTCAACATGAGAAAAATTGCTTCTCACTGGGTTCCACATCGACTAAACGAAGTACAGAAATGACACCGGTATGCACTGGCTGGCACCCACTTGGAGAGATACCGCAATGAAGGAGACGCATTTCTGCAGCTTATTGTCGCCATTGATGAGACATGGGCACGAGCCTATGAGCCTGAATTAAAGCGTCAATCAAATGAATGCCGTCACCAAGATTCGCCACGTCCACAGAAATTTCGACAGGAACCCAGTCGGGTGAAGGTTATGCTGGTTGTGGCATACGACTGGGACGGTGTGATTCTTACACATGCTGTACCTGAAGGACAAACTGTCAACGAAGATTACTATTGTCGATTTCTACAGCACCATCTGCGTCCGGCTATGCGGCGCAAACGTTCACGTTTATTGCACAACAATATCCCTATCGTATTGCAGGACAACGCTCGTTGCCATGTAGCAAACAATGTCACTCTCCTATTGCGACGGTGGCAGTGGGAAATCCTGGAACACCCTGTCTACTCACCCGACATGAGTCCTTGTGACTTCGATCTGTTTCCGAAGTTGAAGGAACCCCTCCGAGGTCACCGATTTCATGACACTTCATCTGTACTCCACGAAGTAGGGCGCTCGGTCGATCACATCAACAATCAACACCTTGCCACTGGTCTACAACGTCTTCCCGGCATTTGGCAAAAGGTTATAAGCTTTGCTGGTGATTACATAGAAGGAATGTAATGCAATTGTAAGTTCATTAAAAATTGATTTATACCTATGTTGCCATTACTTAATTTACAGCCGTCGTATATATATATATATATATATATATATATATATACAATTATATATAGTTTTTAGGTGTTAAATTAATTATTTTTCATTCTTCAAATCAAGTTTATGGTCATAAAATTATAGAACAGGGAATGGGAGTCAGATTCAGATTCAGGAGGTCATTTTACATAAGAATCAGCAATAAATGGTATCAGACCTGTTTTTTTTTTTCCTTTGAAGACCAGTGTTATTGATTACGCTGGTCAACAGTAGTTTTGGTGCCTAACAGTTTTGACCAATTTCTGGCTATATTTCGGTCACTGATTCCAAAAATGTTTTCAGTTTTACCCCATCAGCTCTAGATTTTTAGCTTATCTACGTTATATGACAAAAATACCATACTTTTAACGATGAGGAAATCGTTCAAAATACTGTGCAGACAGTATAGTTTTATGCTCATGTTACAACCAAGAGCATAAAAAGTAGTGAGCATCATCTCCACTACTTCTTCATAGTTAGAAGTTTTATAATTTCCAATGAAATTATTCACTTCAATTCTTCACCCCCTCAGTATCATTCATTAAGTTCAATTATTTTTAATAAAAAAAGAAGAAGAAGAAGAATCATCATTATGATAATGTTTTGTCGTTACTATTGAAGAATCGGCACGTGATCTTACAAAATTAGTGGATGTCAGGTTCGAAATCAATCCATACAAAATAAATCACTTGAAAACAAAGTCAAGAGGCGACTATCTTTTTTTATTTAAACATTTAGAAAAACTATTTAATGGATTTCAGGGATATGCTACAATTAAAAATACTGTGAGAGAGAGGTAACTTTTTATCGCGTATTCAAGTCAATATCTTTTCGTCGAGTGTCCGGGGAGAGTACAGCAAGCGCACGACTTGCCCAGCCAAATCTGGCAAGCCTGCAAATCATATGACCCTGTAGTCGCCAAATAACCGCCAAGTGTTATTCTTTGTTCGTGAATTGAAATGTATATAAACTTTTTAAATTTTGAGAGGCGGTTAGAAAATATTAACCCGATTGTTGGCGCGCTTGTTTAGAGCCAAGAGAATGAGGTGATTTATGAGTATTGTGAAACAGGAAATAGATAATTACTTTTATATGAGTCATTTAAAATCTATTGCATCAGGTTGAGTAGAGAATGACCGTTATTAACTGAAATCATTAATATTGCGTAAACACAAATAAATTATTATATGTGTCGAAACATTAATTCTGAAAAACCCGAGAACAGTCTTTTTTATAAGAATATTAAGCTAATTTATATCTCTCAAATGATAAGTTATTAATAAAGTATTACATTTAAAATTTAAATAAAAACGAAATCTTTAATTTATGGGTTCTATTAATGTAATTCCAAAATGAATGAAGTTTTGATTTAAAAAGGTTTATCTTAATCTGGTTTACGTAATTAACTATATAACACAATTAATTTATTTTATTTTATGAATCAAAAAGTAAACTTCATTAGGATTCGGAAAACTAATAGGAAATAAAATATGAAATAAAATTAATTTTAAAAAGAAATTTTCTCATGAAAAATGAAATAATTTAATTATTCAAAATTTCAAAGGAAATAGATTAAAAAGTGAATGTATGTGTGAAAACTCCTTCATAATAATAATAATAATACTAGTAATAGTCATAATATTAGTAATAGTAATAGTCATAAAAATAATAATAGTAATAATAATAACAGTGATAATATTCATAATAATTATAATTATATCCCATAAACTATAGCTGCTAGAACAAAATGTATCACATTTTTGGAATTATCAGCACCAAAATATTCCAAATCAGTTTGAAAGTTTCAGGCACCACGAAAAGAATTTTTTTTTTTTTTTTTTTTTTTTTTTTTTTGACCTGTGTTATGTTAGTTCAATTTTGTTACTGTGTTGTTTCTGAATGAAGAGATATTTTATTCATTTCCATAGATTTTTTATAATGCCAAGATCTGGGCAGTTCCAGTGCTATTCCAACGAAGAAACGTATTTTTTTCGAAAATCACTTTTTCTTAACTTTGGTTTGGAATCTTAACATGATTTTTTAAATATTCATCTTACGTTTCGAGTTAAATTGTAATTGAATGTCATCAAAATTTAAGTACTTCCCAGAGTTTAATAAGTTTCGTTTTTAGTAAATGATTATTCATTTTCAACGAAATCATTCAACAAAATTTTACAAAACTTTTTGAAGTTTCGTTAGGCACTCTTTCATAATACTGAATGTTTTAAAAGGCATAACAGTATTTGGTTTTAACAATATGTAAAGTATTTGGATAAAAATAGATTACTTATTCGAAAACGTTTCTTCTTATGACTAATTAAGAATTTTAAACAAATATTCAATATGTTTTCACTTATATAACTTTCAAACCGTTGATAACGTATAATGAAACTTGTTCATATTTATTTAATATTTCATAATAAAACGTTTTAAATTTGATGAAATGCTTTTATAATGTCTAGCAGTACTCCATGTAAAGTTTAAGAAAATTAATTATTGTAAATTCCGCAAAATCCGCACAATTATTGTAATAGCTGAATATTTAAGTTTATACAAATATAGCAAGAAGCTTTATATACTTAACAAACAAACCTTAATGTTTCCGTCGTTTTAAATTTTTAATTTCATAAAATCACAATTCATAACTCAAAAGTAAGCATTTACGGATAAAGCTGTATTATTATGATAATAATTATATATCCTGAAATACTGAAATTGTATTTTCAGAAAAGTTATTAATTTTAGTTTACTTTTAAAGGTCATTACTATAAATATTATTTTTATTATTTTTATTATTAACCTGTAAATAATATTCAAAGAATTAAAAAATAGTTTAGTATACGAAAGTATTGAATTTTTATTATTAAAATAAATAAATAAATAAATAAATAAAATAAAAGAATAAACTTTTTTTTTTCAGTATGGTTGATATTTTATTTTTCTAATTAAATTTGTTCAAAATACTTCGACACTTAAAAAAAAAAAACTTAAATATTTCGAATCTTTTATTATGCTTCAACAACACCTGGAAAAAAAAGAGAGTGAGATAAAGATGTTAGATTTTTTCAAAAGTTAAAAGTCATAACTGAAAACAATAATGTAAAAAGATGATAAAATGCTAAACAACGTAAAAAAAAAAAAAAAAAAAAAACGGTAAAAGTGTGAATGCATTTGTTTCGTCATCGCAGGGAGAAGCAATGCGAACTTAGCATGTTGCGGTCCAAAAGGTGTTACCGAACGCTAAGGGAATCTTAACTATGATTTTGACCGATTTCAACGGAAATTATTTTAAAATTTTTTATAGCTTGATACATATTTTATTAATAAGCAATATTTTATTTTAAGAATTCGCTTTATATTGACCTGAGAAGTAAGCAAACTTTGCTAAAATACTTATTGTAAAACGGGGTAAGAGAAATTCGTGTAAGTACCACACTACATTATTTCAATTAAAAGTGTTTTAAAGAAATTTTGTTATACTTGATATTATATTTCAATCATATGTATGTATAAATTTCATGAAATTAACACAGTTTTTTAAAAAAATATTCTAATGCTCTGATCCCCTTTAAAATATCATTTATTAAATTATTTTTTGTAATCTAAACTGTAACATTATTAAGTTTACGGATTGAAAAACTACTATAAATTTTAAAAGGAAGAAAGAATTG
The DNA here is from genome assembly GCA_963930645.1 of Salticus scenicus. Lineage (NCBI taxonomy): Eukaryota > Metazoa > Arthropoda > Arachnida > Araneae > Salticidae > Salticus > Salticus scenicus. Next base: position 119,165,940 of record OZ005659.1, on the reverse strand, counting down.
CATTTGCGATTAAATGAACTTAGCGAAATTTATCAAAATTTATGCAATTATAAAAATGAGTTTCTACTGGGAATTTTCATGTACAGGGTCCGTCGAAAGATCCACACACCCCTCCTGTCTGGAAAATGCGACGAAAATTTCAAAAATGGCGAAATATTTGTTTGATGATTCCGAGAGTTTCCATTTTTGGTAAAAATATTTTAGGCGGGAGGAGGGGGGGGGAAGTAGGGGAGGAACTAGGGAGAGCAACTTTGTGAGGAATTCATGGACGCCATATTCCTCTAACATAGATTAAGCTTAATTACATAATTAGATAGTAATAAGAGCTCGAGACAAAGTTAACATAAAATAACATATTTTATTAATGCTTAATTTCATGGAGGGTGTTGGGCTAACTCAATTTTAACTCAAATGACCTCAGATAATAACTTCTACAGAGCATAAAATAAAAGGTAATTCATCTCACCAATACTGATCTTGTCGGTGACTGCTCTCTGTTACCGCTAGCTATTCTCACGCTAGAATTATCGGCCGGATTCCCGAAGCGCGACAGATTCTTCTCTTACTTTATACTTTAATCTCGCATAAGAGCTAGCACCACCAACATTACCATCACTTCACTCACACCACTCTTTACTTCCCCCCTTCACACACTAATCCACTATAATTCTTTACCACTACCAATTCACCATAATATGCATCCACCACCTTTCCCTTCATTTCAATCGAACTTAAAATCACTTATCATTCATCTAACTCTCAGCACCTAATTCTTTCATTGCAGCACCCTGCTGACATAAAACTAACTCGACCAAGACTTTCGCCGAGTCACTGGCGGCGAAGTGATTTCCGTCCCAACTTTGGTGATGGTCTATAGTCTCGACCTCACAACTTTAACGTTTTAAATGTGAAGGTGAGTCTTGTGATACATCCCTGGAAACGTCTCTCCAAGACAATGACTTTGATATAAATAGTTTTGTTCTGTGATAAAATTAAAGATCATACATAAGTTTTTAGTGTTTTGAAGTGTGGATTTTATATTTATATATCTCTTTAAGAATCCTCACAGTAGAAAACTATTTATAATAAATTCATAGTCTTCAAAAGATGTTTACATTGATGCGTCACAAGATATACGTTCCTATTTGTAGTTTTAATGCTGTCATCCCTCGCGGCACCCTTATACCCCCCTCCCAGCGCCCAAAATTTATTCACCAAAATAGATCGCCTTGATTTCATAGAACACGTGTTTCCCAATCTTTCAATACTCTGAAGTATTTCCGAGATAAGAGGGGGTGTGGACCTTTTTTCGAGTTTTGAAATGGGGATTTTATAGTTGCCCTGCCTTGCAGTCCCCGGCAAAAAATTTTTTCGCCAAAAGAGGCCACCCCCTCTAATTCCTTAAACACGTATTTTGCCATTTTTCAAAATTCTCACGCATTTTCGAGATAAGATAATTTTGGCAGACACTGAATGTAACTAATCAGTGGCGTCTTTCCTGTTTAATTTCTCCTAATCTTTTCGCATTTCCCCACATTTTTCCCTTTGAAAATTGTGGAACTGATAAAAAAAAAAAAAAAAAAAAAAAAAAAAAAATAGGCTGTAACAAAATTGCCTTATTATAATTATACGAAATATAAATTGTAGGTTATATTTTAATTTTAGAAAAGGTTTTGGCCAGTAAGATATTAATCAAATAATATTAATGTAATTAAATTAAAAAAAATTCTTAACTTAATAAATGAACAATTTTGTAAGTAAACACATTATATTTCGAAAATTCATAGCAGTTATTTCATGCCAAAATAGTAGCACGACACTTTGTCAGGTAAGCAGAAAAAAAAAAAAAAAAAAACTATGCATGAGTGCATGATTAAAGCAGCAGGGTACACCCAGCGCTAATAATAATAATAATAATAAAGTAACTTCTTCATATTACTTCCTCTGAAACATTAGTTAATAAATTTCATCATTTATTTATAAATTTTGATTGCTTTTGTCTACTAAATACATAATAATAAAATAGTTAAAAAAGGCTTAAAAGTTGATTAAAACAAGTAAAATTATTAAAAATATATTGCATAAAAATGTTCAATGTTTGGTTTTAGTGCAACACCAATGGATGCTAAATGTTTATGTCAAAAATATAAATTTTAGTACTTTTTTTTAATTTTACATTTGCTCAAAGCTGAAATTAAAATTTGATTAATTGCTTATACTATGTCTACAAAGTTTTAAATTTTGTTTTCGTAATGAATTTTCTATCACTAATTTCATTTTCAATTTTACTGAATGGCTAGAAATTTTAAAAATATATTATCAAAAGAACTTTTGCACTTTTTTTAATGTTATTTTGCTTTATCTAACTTAGATGCCAAAACAAAATACTTCAATAATTTATTTTATTGCTGTTTTATTTCAAATACTCGTTCAGAAACTAGTTATATATTTATATATTTTTTCTTTTCTAAAATGCTCATTAGAACACAGGTCTAGGAATTAAGTGAAACATAAAATGAACTGACACAAAAAACTTAAAAAATTTTTATTTCTTCTTCTTCTTCTTTAGTTTTGAAGCAATCAAATTCCAATGGTTTGATGTTTGCATATTTTATGTCCTTCTTCGAATTGTTTTTCTTTATTTATTTATTTCATTTATTTATTTTTCTTTTTATTTCTTTATGCATTTTTATTTCTTTATTTTTTTTAATATAACCTACTTCCAAGTTTAAAAGCCAAACTGAATTTAAAAGTAATTAAAAAAAAAAAAAAAAATGTTTCGCTTTTCTTGTTCTTTTTTTAAATAATAAAAATTTTGTTGATGCTGGCATTTCTAAACAACATTTTATAAATTCTTAGAATATTTTAGAGTTTAAAAAACATTTTTTTTTCATTTAGTTATTATTATTTATATTTTTTTTAGAATTAGAATTGTTATTGTTCATTTTACAGGCTTTCCTGAATAGTCTCTAGTTTTGTTTTCAGGAAAAGAAAATATTCTTAAATAAAAGAAATTATTTTCAAAATAAATTCCGTTTAAAAATTGATAAAATATTAAAACACAGTATGCACTTTCTCCCGAATGGTTATATGATCTTGTTAATACTTTTAAATTTAGAGGTGTGTATTTATTTATCCACTTTTATTTAGTTATTATTTCTATTAAATTTCTCAAAAATTAAACAATTTGAAAAGAAGTAAAAAATCTGGCTATTGTTAATTTATGTAAATTATGTCAAATTCCATTTAACCCCTTCTCTCTCAATGTAAATAATTTGATACGCAGGTGAAGTTCCTTCCGTGCCCAACGTATTTTTCCTGAGACGCTCAGTAAGCTATCTTCACGGCCCAGAGTATATTTTTTGATTATTTCAAAAGGAACGCTTAATTAATTTGAATAAATGTCAAAAAATGCGTTATAATCCAACGAAGATGTTTTGGAGAGAATGTTTCGCGCATTGACCTTCAGTGCATGATCCAGAATTTATATTCTGTAGTATACATAGGTTGGGGGGGGGGGGGGGGGTCATACAAATAAATACACGTGATTCGGGCTCTTTAACCTTTTACAGGCTGAATTTAGATCCAGCTATATTTCTCATTAGTTTTTTTGCATATTTTATCTTATAATACTTTAGTTAAGGGATATTAATCATTTAAATGGAAAGAAAAAAATGTATATATATATATATATATATATATATATATATTTACATGTAATATGTAAATATATAAATAAATATATATTTACATAAATATTTATTATCATTAATAATAATTATTAATATTATTAGATTATTAAGATTGATATTATAGATTATTTATATTAACCGTTTAATATTATGAAATTTGATGTCCTTTTTGATAATAAGAGTTTTTTCAATATACCAACTGATTTTGAAAAACATCGGATACTTTCAAACTTTTATTCATTTCTTTTAGTTGTACTCTGTAAATATATATATATATATATATGAAAATGATCATTTTTATAATTTTTTGTATAGTTACCAACTAGTGATAGGAATGTTGTTTCTATTCTAAAAAATCGATTTATCTTTTAAAATATGTTTACCAGTTTTTTCAAGTCAATATTGGTGCAATTTATTTTTTTAAATAAGTCTTAATTTGATGTTCCCAATTGGGAACATTGGCCTGTAAAAGTTTAAGAATGCAGAATGATTTAAATGTCTCTTTTTATGATGCGCTTTTTGTTTTTGTTTTTCTTCTTCTTCTTCTTCTTCTTTTTTTTTTTTTTTTTTTTTAGATTTACGGAATTTTTCCTTTAAAAAATGTGTTAATACATATCGCTGCGTAGAATTCGGATGTACATTTCTTCAGTATATTATTAAATGTGTGGCATTAGTATATATATATATATATATATATAGTAATACATTTATAAAATAATATCAGTGCAAAAATTTTTTTGAAATTTAAAGATGAATTAACTTCAGTATTAAAACAATTATTTGGATCATAAGCGAAGACTACCCATATCAAATTTAAAAAGAATGAAAGAGAAATTGAAATGGAAATTGGAATGAGAAAATAGCATAATTTGCATTCTAACGTTTTCAAGGGCCTGGTAGAATGCAAATATGCTAAAAAATGGATGTTTTTCTGTCACAAAGAAAGCTAAAGCTAAGATTTTCTTTGTTCACAGGCCCGAAACACCCATTGAAAATCCATATAAATAAAGATCAAAATAAAACTATTACCTAAAATGATAATCACAAACCATATAAGATTAAAATAAAAATACCATAATAAAAAAATACTTAATAAAATATATTTGAAATTGACCCAGCTCAAACAATAGGTACACATGTAAAGAAACTCACAAAGTGATTCAGAAAAAACGAAGATCATAATAATACCATTACTTAAGTATGACAATCCAAGACCATTGAAATTGAAAATTAAAATTAAAACCATTAAAAATTAAAATACAAAGCATTAAAAATGTAGAAAAAAAAAAAAAAAAAAGATAACTTTGAAATTTGTAAATTTAACAGACGCAAAAACCGATACACATGTAATAATTTAACAATCAGATATCAGTTATCCACACAGTTAATTAGTTCAAAATTGCTTTAACCATGGAGTAAGAAAAAGGATTCACAAAAGTATAAATTGCAGTGACCATGGAGTAAGAAAAGGATTCACAACAGTATTCAGAGAAGGAATACAAGTCCTAAAAAGTAATCAGATTATTATTCATAATTATTGTAACATGAATAGTGCTGCCATCTAGATTAAAGAGATGAAAATAATAAAATGAATAAATAATAAAAGAAAAAGAGAAATAACATATATATAATGTCTATATTAAATAGCCAGGGAGCATGGAACACATTAACAGACCAATACTTTTTATTTCTTAGGATTCAAATAATCAATGTATATGATTGAAAAGTGTTGCTATTTAAGATTTTCAATTACTACAAAGTTTGAAAGTTAATGTAGATACATGCTAACTATTAATTATTACCTAATTTTTAGACATAAATTTAAAATGGAATAAAAACTATAAGGGAATATATATATATATATATATATATATATATATATATATATATATATATATATAAATAAATATATTTATTTATGTATACAGAGAGAGATAAATGATGAAATAATTAAAAGAATTTTTGAATTAAGTGTTTGGGATAGCCATTAATTAATGCTAAATTTTTAAAGAAACGAAATTGTACTTCTTGATGTTTATCAGACACTAAATATTTGATCCTTAGATTAAAATTAAGAAGAATATTGACAAATACAGATTTATGTAAACATGTTTTAAAGTTAGTAAAAAAATTTACCTTAAAGGGGAAATCTTTCTTTTTATCATATAAGTCAAATTCTATTTGGCCATGACTATTAAGAATAATTTTTAGATCTAAGAAACTAATGACACTAGATTTCAAATCAGTGCTACTTAGAGACAGATTTTCAGGATAATTAACAGGTAAGTCTAGAGTGTTATGATGTTTATCGAAGTATAATATACTTATATCATCTATGTATCTTAGTAATTTAAAGTTGATACACTCAATGTTACGCTCATAATAATATAAGTAGAGGTCAGCTAATATACTAGAAGCAATGCCACCTTGTGGCAAACCTAAACGTTGTTTATATAAATAATTATTGAATAAAATGTAGTTATGGTAAAGGATAAACCTAGTCAGAGTTTTAAAGGCTGAAGGAGTTATGTTAACATTTAGATTTCAATACTGCAAATTTTCAACAAAAAGTTTATTTATAATATCAAACATGTCTTTAATAACAATATTATTAAAAAGATCATTGAAATCAAAAGTTTTTATACCTGTAATATCAGTAAGATTTTTAATTTTATTTTTGAGTTGAAAACTATTTATATATATATACATACGTATAATATATATATATATATATATATATATACGTATATATATATATATATATATACATATATGTATAATTAATATATATATATATATACTAATGCCGATAATAATATAATAATAGCGATAGTATATATATATACTATCGCTCATTAATTTCAATACACCACTTGTTTTTTCAATTTTTTTATTCAAGAAAAATAACATATTTCTTGGCATAATTTAGCAGCATAGTTTTGGCTTTTAACTTCCCTTCATCAAAGTAACCACCTTTGGAATCTGTCACCGCGACACGCACTCGGAGCACTCTATTGACTTGTCTATCCAAAATTTCTCATCCAATGTTGTTCCAAATTCATTGAATCAACTCTCACAGATGATTTTGGATTCTAATATTTTTATATCTGATGCACCTGTCCAAATGATTTCAAAGTAGTTCAGTTGGATTCCAGTAAGGACTCTGAGGGGGGAGAGGACCATGTTTTGCAGCACGTGTAGACGTTGTTTGGATTGAACATATTTTCTACACAGACATGAAGGATCGCTATCTTGCTGTAGAAGGAATCCCCGACCAATAAGGCGAGTGCCAGGGCGAATAGCATGCACCTCAAGGATTTTGTGATATCATTTGAAATCCATGATTCCACCTATTTTTACAAGATCATCATCTGCACCACTACCAAAATTTCCCAAAACTATGATCAAACGTTCTCCATGCTTGATAGTTGGATGAATACAAGTGGATAACATGCAATGACCCACTACGATTTCTGCAATCTAAGGGGAGGCTATAACTCATGTTCTATTGCGTAAAATCAAACAGAACTTGAAATGTAAGAAAAACCATTCTAAAACATGCTAGTGCAGTTTGAATGATTATCGGCCAACAGGTGACGCTGCTGTACAGAAATTTCCGCAATAAGGGGAAAGGCTATATCTCAGATTCTATTCAGAAAGCCATTATGAGACATTATGTTGATTCCATTTGGATGCTTGTCGGCTCAAAGGTGGTGCTGCTATACTGAAAATTTCCTCGAAAACGGAAAGGCTATATATATCTCAATTTCTATGTCATACAACAATACGAAACTTGATATATGAGATAATCGTTATAAAAATGCACTTTTTAAAATGTTATTTATAGACAATAAAACTATCTTTCTTGGGATATTTAGTGCTAGTTTTCTCTAAGAAGAAAATCATTTGCATTCATTATGTTAGATAATTTTAATAAATAATAGTTTTAATATATTATTTGCACTTACAACGAAACTTTCAAAAGGTGTCGTCTTCAAAAAGTATTAAAAATATATATATGTGATTTTACTCTTCATAAAACTCCAGAAAGTGAAGAAAAAAAATATCGGCTGAATTGAATTACAGCGACTACAAAAAATTATCAAAATTAAACATTTTTGGTGATTTAGCGCTGTTAGGCGATAAGTTCACTAGCACCGAGATTGCCGTGGACGAACAGAACCGTGTTTTGCTTCTCCGCCAAGTAGTCAAAATCAATCGCCTAACAGTGTGAATTCGTCAAAAATGCTTAAATTTCATTTTTTTTTTTTTTTTTTTTTGGTCACTGTAATTCATTTCAGCCAATATTTTTTTCCATTTTCTGGTGTTTTATGAAGACTAGAATCATATGTATTTTTATTTATTTATTTATTTTATTTTTATTTTTATTATTATTATTTTTTTTTTTTTGAAGACGACACCTTTTGAATGTTTCCTTCCAAGAATATTTCGAAAAATAAATACAGGCATGCTGCATGCAACTCTTTATTCATTAACTGAAAAACCGTAATATCTATGTATATTTTTCAACATTTAAAGATATTTTACATGTCATTTAATATTATATGGATTGTTTAGTTAGTTACCATGTACAAATACCAGTAGCCAAAATTGCGGAAACTTTTTGAGATAAAAAGTGTTTTCAAGAGGCCTCTCCACTTATTGTCTCCAGAAGCCAGAGCCAATGGAGAATTTCGCCCCATTAACATATTAACTAATATATAATTTTAAATTCCGTTTTCACATTCAAAAACTTCACAACTATTACCTTTTTTTTTTTTTTTTTTTTTTTTTTTTTTTAATATTTTATTTTGAGGTTGTTAAATGAGAATTTTCACGATGTGAAAATTTTCCTTCTTCAGCTTAAAAATAAAGACATAAAAAAAAAAAAAAAAATCAATTTTTGAAAGTGATAAATTGTTTAATAGTTGTGAATTTTCGGAAAGTAAAAACGGAATTTCAAAATGTGTACTAGTTAATCAATTATAATGGGGTAAAATTACCCATAGAATAACATTGGTATCGGCTTTCAAAGACGATAGGTAGAGAGTCTTAAGATGTTCACTGGATAATAAAGTCACTTTTTTTTTTTTTTTTTTTTTTACATTTACACCCGACTTTTACAATTATACCAGATTTTTAGAGTTATACCAAATAGACAGCATAATCTATCATTAAAAAAGTAATTTAATCAAAACTATAATCCAAAAATAATTAGAAAGAGATTTGATTACCACAAGTTTTATACGGAATAAATTTAAAACATTTGGAAAAATTATATAAAAATAGTATACATAAATTATCATTATGACAGTTAATAGTGCATTGGAAAACATTTAGCCTTAATTACATTTTTACTGTAGTTTCTTTTGGCGTAAATCAAATATTTTATATCTACAGCTGTTATATTGTATAAATATGATGCAATATTTTATTATATCGTTGAGAGTTTTTTACTACGCTGCTTCTGACTAACAAGAATCTTTAGTCGGCACAGAGTTTTAATAAGGTTAAGATCTGGGCTGTTTCCGGACTATTCCAACAAAGGGTTATGATTATTTTCAAACAACATTTTCAATCAGAAGCATTGGGGCAGAATCCTGATGAAATACTAATGCATCTTTATCTTGGAAAAAATCACTCAAAAAAGCATTGATTTGCGCTCAAATATTTCATTTATTTATATTTTGGGTAATTAGTTTCCCATAACCATATCAATTGTTCCCACATCTTTTTTCTGTAATACAGTTTCTGTTTATAAAACTAAATGTATGTTTCACAGTAGGTAAAAGCAATCAGGATGCAAACATTTTCTAGTTCTACTCCTACTGCCATTACTACCAAACAGGAAAATTTTGGACTTATCACACGAAGTAACGTCTCACTGCTCTGATTTAAGATTAATTTAGGTTTTAGCCCAGTTTTATATTTTGAACCATTTAGAGATAGATTTTTTTTTTGTGTGTGTGTGTGTGTGTAATTCCATAGCCTCCTAAACTAGATACCTGTCGCGGGGCTCGAAAAATTGGCAACAGTTCAAGAGGTAGACAGCGCTACCTGGTATAGATTGCGCGACTTTTTTATTCAACTGTCCCCAATAAATTTAAGAAGTGATTTATGATATATACAATCGACGTTCCTTCGTTTCTATTCGTCTTTTATGTATATCAAATCCCACTTTTAAATATTCTTGCTGTCTGTTGAATAAAAAAGTCGCGCAATCTGTACTAGGTGGTGCTGTCTAACGCTTGAACTGTTGCCAAATTTCCGAACCACGCGACGGGCATCTAATTTAGGAGGCTATGGTAATTCTAACTTTCAGACCAAATTTCTGGAGTCTGCGCCGACCAATCAGTACATTCCTTTCACAGAGTATTACGCAATTTTTGGTTGTGTACAATCAGATGATTTTTTTTTTCTTTTTTTGGTCACACAATGTACAGTCTTTCCGTTTGTCTGTCACCAATATATCACCGTTTATTAAGTTTTTTTTTTTTTTTTTTTTTTTTTTTTTCGGTTTATTTACACTGAATTATTGAAATAATTATAATATCCATACTATTTTACAACGCATGGCATTTTTAGGGTCTGGTTTGTAAATTTTCAATATACATTAGGCTAATTCTTCACAACAGTCATATTTGATGCTAATATTCAGATCTCTACACAGCGCCGTCTCTGATCCTGTTGCAGCATACACGAAAGCAAAGACAAACATCATATTATATTTAAATATAAACCTGTAACTAAATTATTCATATTATTACATAAAATTAACCTTCGGACATCCTATACCGCCCTGGCAAGACCACATCTTGAGTATGCCACCCCCATTCGGGCCCATACTTCAGCCACAACACTCCACTACTTGGATAGCATCCAGGCTAGAGCTGCCTAAATCATCTGCGGTGCAGTTTCCTCTACAAACAATGAAAAAGTGATACGAGAATGTGGCTTAGCATCACTCAATAACAGAAGGAAGTACCAAACCATAAACTTTACTAACAAAATACGAAGTCGTGACTCAGACCACATCTCACGAAGAACCTTTGAAAATTGGTCCCCGAAAACCAGATTTAAAAGATCATCCACTCTACAATTTGATTCCGATATAAGACGAGAGATCGGTCTCGAGCACAGCACCCTTGATTTCCTGGAAGAGCCTGCATTATCTAAGTGCTTACCCAAGAATACAACTATCAACACCAATCTCGTTGTTCCATGCTCCAAAAAGGAATTAACATCAGTTATCTTTGAAAAGGGTATGCAAACAATCAATGCAATGTCGGAAAATAACCTTGTCCACGCATATACTGATGGCTCAGCTGACGAAACTCTTCAAAAAGGCGGTGCGGGCGTACACTTTGTACTACCCAACGGCAGAACTACGATCCATTCACTGGGCACTGGTTCCATCACCTCAAATTTCACCAGTGAACTCAAAGCAATATATAATGCATTGCATGAATGCATCTTACTCAACAACACTGACAAAGCTAACGGGCTAGTCATCTTTTGTGACTCCAAAGCTGCCTTAGAAGCATTAAAAAAAGGTCAATCAAGGCTAACCCATGAAATCCAACACCAATTGGAAGAAATTGACAATCTACACAAGATATGTATTCTGCAGTGGATACCCGCGCATGTCGGCATCCCTGGATACGAAGAGGCAGATCAACTTGCCAAGGAAGGAAGAATGAAAATATCGCCAAGGTCTCTCTTTACGATGTTAATGCGATCGCAAGGTTTCGCTTGAGAGAAAACACCATTAAAAAAGACTCGCATATTTGTGAAATAAACGCAAACAGAGACCTTACCAAAACTATCACCCGCCTCAGAACTGGTCACTATCGAGTTATGAAGATCCTGAAAGATGGCAATAGAACCTACCGTCTCTGCAGTTACTGTGACGATGTTCCACTAACACCAAAACATATTTTTGACTGCCCTGTCATTTTAAGATCCCTGGCTCAGCTTGGGGAATTCTCCCCCTTTGACATCGAGAATCAGTACTCCAATAACATCAAGGAGTTGGCCGGCTGTGTTTATTACACTCATGGTTATCTATAGTTCTCCCCATGGGCACGACACCAACCAATCATTAAAATTCGTTTATTTATTTATTTATTTATTTATTTATTTTTTTATTTACTCTGAATTATTGATATAATTATAATATTCATACTATTTTACATCACATGGCATTTTTAGGGTCTGGTTTGTAAATTTTCAATATACATTAGGCTAATTCTTCACCACAGTGATATTTGATGCTAATATTCAGATCTCTACACAGCGCCGTCTCTGATCCTGTTGCAATATACACGAAAGAAAAGACAAACAGCATATTATATTTAAATATAAACCTGTAACTAAATTATTCATATTATTACATTATTACCTAAAAGTAGTTTTTTTTTTTTTTTTTTTAAGTATGATCATTTAAAAGTTTTGTACTGCAATTTAATATTAGTTTTCTTTCGGAATTCGTGTGTATATTTTCAAGATAGACGCTTGAACTCTTCATTAAATTTCTCAGAGCGAATCTCCCTCTACCTAATGAAAATTCCAAAAATGTTCGCTAACACAGCACTACTAATTCATTTATTAATCGGCATCGGGCAGAACTAAACATCAATTATAAATATGCTAATATTTATAATTGTAATTTTCCTGGAATAATTTATATCTTTAAGCATTTAAAAAATATATTAAACTTCCCCCCCCCCTGTAAATACAGATAAAACATAGTTCTAATAATTCAGTATAACTGAATTAATAAAATCCTGGATTTTTCATTGAAATGTGCAAGGGCTTTAACTTTCATCTAACTATTCATATTTTTTCAATCATTTCTCGCTTATGATATATTTTCAAGGAAAAAATCCGTATTTCTAACGCAAAATGAAAGAGAATCGCTTTTACTATAATGATACAAGAATTGCTTTATGAAAAAATAAATAAGGAAAATAAATACTCTCTTGATAATCTCTAGAAATAGAGACTATTTGCAAAACTAAAAGGAGTTAGTTGAATTTTTCCCGAAGCTAGATGTGATAATGTTAAATGTTTCCCGATAGAAATTCTAAAATTTCATTATTTGAAAACGAATTCAGAAACGATTTTTAGCAGTTTATTTCCTTTAAAAGCTATTTCAGCGATTTCCTAAGAGACTAGACGGAACATGTTTATTCAAACTGTGTATGAAAATTCCATAAAGATGTAATAAAAATGGGGAACAAATAGATGGATATTCGTAGAATTTCTTCCCGAATCCAACATAATAGATTTACATGGAAAAATCTTTTTTGTATTCCGGTAAACTTTTTTTATCGTTTGTTGAAATACAATACAGAATACCTCTTAATGTATTTCGATTTGCGTAGATAAAAAATTTAAAAGTTTCATATGCTTATTGAAATAAAGGCAGCTTTGCTGACTTTACTGTTCAGCGTAAGTTGTGCAACTTGAAGTTTAATATTTTATTTTGACTTTTGTACTTTAAGGTGTTATATGTATTTCGAATTTTTTAAAGGAAGCATTTTTTGCTCTCTTTTTACTTTCCAAACATACTATGTAAGGAAAGTATTGTAATCATGATTTTCGAAATGGATTTTCTATCTCACTTAACTAACAAAAATAAATAAAAATGGTTGTAGAATGTTCCAAATTCATATTTATGACTGTTGTGGCATTTAGATATACACCCGCAGTTTGCTCTCTACATTTAAAGATATTTACGACTTTTTCGACTTTTCCTGGTGAATGCACTGTGTGAGTGAATACAGTATATTGTTTGAATGAGTTCAATATTTGTACTTATGTTATAGATTAAATAAGCATAAACTGTATAGATTTTGGTAAATCTAGCACTTACATAATTTCAGAAGAAATTATTCAAAAATAAAATAAAATAAAATTAAATAGATTTCTAAATAGGAATAGCTCCCCCCCCCCACCTTTCAATAGAATAGTCGATTTCAGTCTGTAAAACAAAGAACCTTCTCCTACATCCAGAGCATCGTTCTTCTGCTGTTACCGGAGATGAATTCTTGCATCCCGATTCCCAGCTGTCTCAATATATTTGCGTCGCTCTGGCGCCGGCTAGCATAATAAGGGGGATACCAAGAGGCTCTCTCTCTCCTAGAATTTTACTTCGGTTTACTTGAAACTTTAATAAAATTCTACCTAAAAATTTTTTGAGAAAATCCTACCTACTCTACATTCCCTTTAGGAAAATTCTAATATTTTACCTTATAGTATTCTATACATATTATACTATTAGGTAAAGTTATATATATATATATATATAATTCAATTCTATGTAAATCCTTAAGAAAAAAGGAAATTTAGTTTAACATACATGTAGCTAACAAAAAAATATTTCCTTAAGATATTTTTTCTGTACCAATCCAGTAAAATACGTTCATTTGATTCATATACAGCTATTGAATATTAGACTTTTTTTTTTCTACTTTATATGTATGAAACCTAAATTTAATTAAGGTAATTTTTAAAGTTTTAGTGTATTTTGCATAATAATGTACAACAAGATATTTTTCGATTTTTAGTGGAATATTGAAATCCAACGTTAAAAATATTTATATATATATATATATATTTTAAATAAATAACTGCAGTTTTTTTTTTTTTTTTTTTTTTTTTTTTTTACTGCTTATTTTAACATTAAGAAAAATTTTATTTAGCATAAGAAATAACATTTATTTAACATATAAAATAATTATTATAATATTAAAAAAAAAAAAAAAAAAAACTTGTTATATACTATGTTTTAAAATTTCTGATGATTCATAGAGCTCTTATCAATGTACATAAAATTTTTAAAGTGACAATGACGTCAATTTTTGTGAGATGCATAACTTTATATATATATATATATATATATATATATATATATATATACATATATACAGGGCCCGATTAAGCTTTGAAGCTAGGGGAAGCTTAGCATCATTTCGGGGCCCCTTTTCATTTCAGAAAATCGTTTTTTCCTGTTACATATTTCAATATAAAAATGCTATAGACCAAAAAAATAGTGTGTGTTTATTATTTTTATTTTTATTTTTATTTTTTTCGTACACCTGGGGGTTTCTACACAGAACATTAAAATCATACAACTTTTTAATTAAGAACATTCAGATTTTTGAGGTTAAATAATAGATTTTTCCCGAAATAGGGTGTGTTTTGTCTTGTTTTAGGTAACCTTTCTCAGAAAAACGCAATCTAAGTGTGAGAATATGAAACAAAAGGGGAAGCTTGTGCTCCCTGAGCCTTTGGGATAATCAGGCCATGTATATGTATATATATATATATATATATATATATATTAAACGTTCACATTTATTTAAATTATTAAATGTATTTATTTTCATGTCAAAAGAAAATGAACTTTTTTTTTTTTTTTTTTTTTTTTTTTTTTACAATTAAATTATAGCTAATATTTTAATGGCTATTTTAACGCTATTAGGATGTTATTATTTTCATATTTTCATTAATTGCAAGAAAACTAATCAAAAATTCGAAAATCGGACTTTGAAATAGTGTGTTGTCACTGGGTGAAAGTTTCAAATGTGAAAGTTTCGAATGTCTAGCTAGTAGGGAGGTTAGTTAAAATTCGATTAAAAGATTTGTACAGGATTAAAAAATAAAAAAAATAAAAATAAAAATAAAAATTATTGAAAAAATATAATTGAATAACTTGAAAGCAATATTATAATTTAGAAAAAAAAAAAAAAAAAAAAAAAAAAAAAAAAAACTATTTCTTTCAACGAAAATGCGTACTAACCCTGGACGATAGGTCTAATATATCGTATCATAATTTATATCGTATTCATCGTAATATAACTCAATGCTTATTTCGCTTCCTTCTTCGGCTCGTTTTAATACGCATTTTTTATATGCATGAGCAGCCCCCGAAAAACAAAAACATTAAATCATTAAATTCATTTTTTTACTTATTTTTATTTCATGTTATTTCACGCGCACTTTTTATTTCGTATTTCAAAATTATTAGAAAAAAAAAAAAAAAAAAAAAAAACATTTTCGATGTCGCTTGTAACTTCTTTTTTTTTTTTTCTTTCAATAATAATAATAATAATAAGATTTTGATGAAATTCTGGCAAAAACAGAATTTAGTTTAGGACGGGGGACTATTTTTTTTATTTTATTTTATTTTATTTATTTATTTATTTATTTTTTCAAGTTATAACATCGCTTTCAAATTATTCATTTATATTTTCGATAAATTCATTTATATTTTCGACAACGCAAAAATCACAGATTGAGACTAATAGGCCCTCAGTCCTAAAAAAAAAAAAAAAAAAAACACGAATAGAAGTTAATAAAAACATGGTAAAAAATAGGGTTTAAACAAAATAACTTTGTCAAACTTACAAAATAGGTTTTAACCATTAGAAAGATTCGATATTATATAAAATTAGAATAAAAAAAAAAAAAAAGAAAGAAAGAAAGAAAGAAAAGATTTGCACAAGAGAATTTTATCAAACATTTAAAATAGGCCCATTGGCTTTACACGCTGTTATCAGTCGAATTTTATCTTACTTTATTATTCGATGATAAATAACACTTAATATGCAATGTAAATGTTAATGTTCTGTCAATAATGCAAAACAGTAAATTAGAAATGATTTTTAAAAACATTCTCATCGGTTTGCTCAAGATCTTCAGATTAACTTGTTCACCAAGAACTCTAATCCAATTTCACTTTCTTTATTATTATTAGTTATTATTAGAAGGTTTTTAATTGAAATTGACTTGGTCATCGTGTCTTCGTGTCACGCTAGTAAACAAGGCGCCATTATTTTAAAGTAAATATAAGCATTTTCGTTTGAAGTTCTGTGGCTCAGTTGGTAAGAGCGTCCCGTTAGTAGCACGGTGGTCATGAGTTCGGTCCCCTTAAGGTCCAGCGTGTTAATTTTTGCAGATAATTAGTAGAAAAGGTGTCAACTGATACAAGAAAATTTTTCGTTGCTTACACTAAGAATTTTTTCAGGAGTTTTTTTAAGAAGCATTTTTTTTTATTTATTTATTTAGATACTGGGAAAACACAAAACATTTTAGATATTAAAAAATCACAAAATAAATTTTTTTAAGTAAAAAATACATAAAAAATTATTTTTAGAAGCTTTATATGTATATATGTATATTATATATTACTATTATATGAAATTGGATTTGTCATCGGCTTTTTGTCACGTTAAAAAACCAAGACGCTTCCATTATATACATATAAAAAAAAAAAAAAAAAATGTAAACAACTCATTGTATCTTTTAATAAATCAGCTGGTTACAGCGTCATGTTGATAGTGCGAGAGTCTTGTGTTCGATCCTCGCCGGGCCGAGGTGTTATTTTTTGCAAATAATTAATAGAAAAAGTGTCAATTGATAAAAGAAAATATTTCGTTGTGTACACAGTATCCTAATAATGTTTGAAGATTTCATTTAAATAGCTTTTTATCTAGTAACTAAAAAGCACAAAATAAAAATTTAAATAAAAATAAAGAAAGAAATAAACATTTTGTTAGAAGATTTTTATTGAAATTGTATTTTGTTACCGCGTCTTCATGTCACGCTAATAAATAAGGCACCTCAACTTTAAAGCAAATATCAGCAATCTTTATAGTCACTCGTTGGCTCAGTTGGTTAGAGCGTCAAGTTGCTAATACGATGGTGGAGAGTTCCATCCCCGAAGGATCGATGTGCTAAATTTTACAGATGAAATGTGTAATAGAAAATATGCCAATTGATAAAAGAAAATTTTTTATTGTCTACACAGTATTCTAAGATTTTTTGAAGAGTTTTTTTAAAGAAGCCTTTTTTATATACTAAAAAACACAAAATATAAAGTTATATATATATATATATATATATATATATATATATATATATATATATATTCTTTTAAAAGCTTTTTATTGAAATAGGATTTTTATCATCGTGTCTTTGCGTCATTCTGAAAAAGAAGGCGCCTCCACTTTAACGTAAATTTAAATAACCTTTTCCGTCGTTTGTTAGCGCATTTAGTTAGAGCGTCATGGTGATAACGCGATGCTCGTGGGTTCGATCCTTGCAAGCCGATGTGTTACTTTTTTGCAGATAATTAAAAGAAACTATGTCAATTGACAAAAGAAGATCATTCGTTGCCTACACAGTGTCCTGAGGAATTTTGATAGTTTTTTAAATAAACTTCTTTTTGAGTTACTAAACGCACAAAATAAAAATTTCAGTAAAAATAAATAATTAAATAAAAATATAAGTAAGTAAATAAATAAATAAAAATAACACTGAAAGTTTTTTATTATTGTGAAGCCCTAAAAAGCCTAAAATTAAAATTTATTCTTGCAGAGACATGCTATAAAATCATAAAAGTTTCAACAACAAGAAAATTTTAAAGAAAAATATAGATATTTCACTTTGCAAAACGTGAAAAATTTTAAATATTCCAAATATTTTAAAAAGCATTCGAGAACAATATTTCTTTTGTATAAGTATTTCTTAGATTTTTCTAGAATGTTCTATGATTTTTCTTGACAGTTCTTAGACTTTTGTTTAGAGCGTCATACTGATAACGCGATGGTCCCGGATTCGGTCCTTGAAAGACGATATTGTACTTTTTTTTGCAGATAAATAATAAAAAAAAAAAATGTCAATTGATAAACGAAAATCTTCCGTTGTCTACAAAATATCCTAAGAAATTTTAATTAGTTTTCTTAAGAAGCTTTTTCCTTTTTTGTAACTAAAAAGCACAAAATAAAATTTAAGTAAAAAATCATTTTTTAAAGTAAGAAGCTTTTTATTGTGAAGCCCTAAAAAGCATAAAATAAAATGTATTCTGGCAAAGACATGCTACAAAGAAATGAAAGTTTTAACACTAAGAAAATTTTAGAGAAAAATATAGGTACTTTCCGTTTGCAAGAGATGAAAATTTTTTAATGTTTAAAATATTTTAAAAAGCTTTCGAGACATTTTAGATTTCTGGCCTAAAGAATGATTTTACAAAAACAAATAACTAAGAATATTGGTCTCGAAAGCTTTTAAAAATATTTTGAACATTAAAAAATTTTCATCTCTTGCAAACGGAAAGTACCTATATTTTTCTCTAAAATTTTCTTAGTGTTGAAACTTTCATTTCTTTGTAGCATGTCTTTGCCAGAATACATTTTATTTTATGCTTTTTAGGGCTTCACAATAAAAAGCTTCTTACTTTAAAAAATGATTTTTTACTTAAATTTTATTTTAATACTAAATATATGGTAGAATATTAGAGTGGATAATATACTATTAAGAAGTTTCCACATTATTTTTCCTTTAAAATTACTCACTAAAATATGATTATCGTCTTTGTATATGGAGACATTATAGTACCATCCCAAGCAGCACGGAAACGTTCTCTGAACGTTTAAAAATAGTTCTACTAACACGTTCTATGAACGTTCAGCTTGAACGTTTTATAGACGTCTATTTGTCCATCTTGAAGACGTCGAATAGTACGGTACAAAACACGTTCTGCACACGTGTAAACATCACCATTGTTTCTATAGACACGTTCTCAGAACGTTCTTCATGCACGTTTTTGCAACGTCCTGAACGTTGTTTGAACGTTTTAAAATCGTTCTTTGAACGTTTTAAAACGTTCTTTGAATCGTTCTTCGAACGTTCTTTGTACGTTTTAAGGGGACATACGACCCTTAGAACATCGATTTAATTATAGTCTTTTTTAAAGTAAATCATTGTTAACTACGCTTCATTGAACATGTCTAATTATTACATATAAGTTTATTATGTATTTTGGAATATAATTTAAATTCTGTGGTGAATTATTTAATAATTTATGTGTTAATAATAAATGCGTTTTTTTTTCCACCTTACGCGCAAGATATCTCTGAAACTATTTAATATATTTTCTTGAAATTTTCACAGATTTTGTAAAATATCAGATCCTTCAAACTGAATCTAAATTTGTATCCCCCTCCCCATATTTTTTTTATACAGGTGATACTTCAGATTTTATTAAAAAATAAATTATCTTTGAACTTTTTTTTTTTTTTAACCTGAACTGGAACAAATTTAGGTTCAGTTTGAAGGATCTGATATGTTACATAATCTGTGAAAATTTCAAGAAAAAATATTAAATAGTTTTACAGGTATCCTGCGTGCAAGGTGAAAAAAAAAAAACATTTATTATTAACACATAAATTATTAAATAATTCACCACAGAATTTAAATTATATTCCAAAATACATAATAATCTTATAGGTAACAATTAGACATGCCCAATAAAGCTTAGTTAACAATGATTTACTTAAAAAAAGACTATAATTAAATCGATGTTTTTTGAAGTTCTAAGGGTCGTATGTTCCCTTAAAATTGTGTGACGTGTGTACTTTATTTATTTTTTTTTCTCTTTTCCTTTCCTTTCTTTCTTTTTTTCTTTTTTCTTCTTTTTTTTTTGTGTGTGTGTGTGTGTTTGTTTGTTTTTGTAAATTACTGTCATAGTATTATGCAATTTTACATAAATGCTTTGAAGTATAATATTATTACATAGAAAGCAATTTCTCGAAATCTATTTAAATTGACAATAACAATATTTTTTTTTAATTTCAAAGTTTTTTTAATACTTTAAATGTATATTTTAACAAAGACATTGTTAAAACACACTGTTAACATTTAAAGACACTGTTAAGATTTTAAGATTCCTCTTATCAAAGTTTTATTTTATTTTTCCATCGATTGTGCATTATTAACGTTTAGTTACATAATTTAGATATTTCTGACTATTAATTAATCATTCATAGATAAAATTTAAAAAATATTTTTTTTTGAATGATGAAATTTATTCCGAAGTTTCAGCATTTAAATATAAAAATATTTTTAAAACATTAACTTATGAATAAATTTACCTAAACGTGTGTAGATTCTATTTCGAAATTATTATAATGCACAACAGATGGAAAACTAAAACAAACATTTGTCAAGAGGTACATCTAAAATATTTTCAAAAGACTAAAATTAAAAAAAAAATTTGCTATTGTAAATTTAAATAGATTTCGAGAAATTTTAATATACTTAACAATATTATATTTTAATGCATATGTATGAAAATTTTATTTAAATTATTGACTTACGAAATTATAAATTTTCCATCTATATGCGCTGAAATAAAACAAAATAAAATTTTAAATTCCAGAAACGTAGTCTTTTTTTTTAAGAACTTCCTGCCAACTAATTTTTAATATTATCCCTTGATTTTGCATTACTATAATGTAATAATAACATCTAAACGTATCTGATTTTTATTATTTTTATTATTTTAATTTTTTGTGGATTCATTAATAAGTTAATGTTTTAAAAATATTTTTATGCTTAAATGCTAAAAATTAAATTTCAGCACTCAAACACAAAAATATTTTTAAGAAGTATCTTACTTATCACTCTACTACAAATTAATACTCAAATATATTTATCGTTAAACTATAATAATATAAAATTAACGGAAAAAAATAAAAGAACTAAAATGGAACATTTTAAAATTTTGAAATATATATATATTAGGTTAATTTGACTTTAAATTTAAACAGTTTTCGAGAATTTTTTACATACTTAATAGAATTGTTAAATTTTGATGTATATATATAATGTAAAATGAAAAACTTATCTGTGTTCTGTAGTTCTCTTTTTTCAACGTGTCGGGTGATGTGATGTTAAACACTCATTGCCAATTGCCATATGCCTATGCCATTGACTTTGCACTTTGGCTCGCAACATAGGCTGGCAACCTAGAGGAAGTTTGGCGACAGCGATTTGGCGTTTGGCGAGATTTAACAAAACACACTATTATTATTTTAATTTTATTATTAAAAAGGAATTAATTTATTTTTAGTCTATGTATTTTTTTTTTTTTTTTTTTCAAAAATTTTTAATAAATTTTTTTAAATTGATCGTAGTTAAAATACTAAATGCCTGTTTAATTCGTTTGCTTAAATGAATTACACGCACTGTTATTTTTATGAAAGAAAACTGTTAATGAAAATTAATAAAAATTGCATAGAAAAACTATAATCATAAAGAAAGAAACACAATAAAATTGTTAGCTTTTTTATTTGTTCCAGACTGAATATTTTAAATTCATATGGAATATTTAGAAATTTATATTTATTCTTGCTGTTGTGTTTTGTTTTTATTACTTTTTTTGGGACGTTACTTTTTTTTTTTTAATAGTTTTAGACAATGTGATAATGGAAATTTTAGATAATGTATTCTGCCACTGTCCCAGAAATAAGACGATCTGCGGTAGTATGCTTAATTTCTTGAAATTTGTTATAATTCTTAAATAGTTTTTTACTAAAACTTATAAAACTCACTAATTAAGAAAAAATTTGAAAATTAGTTTGGCAAATAATGGGTTAATAGAAAAATCTGTTTAAACGGTATGAAACATAACTATTGTATTATATAATTTGAAAACAATAATAATAATTTTATTCAATTATTGCAGCAATCACACATGTTTTACCAATTTATTAATTAATAAAAGAGAAAAGTTTTGCAGTTCGTATAAATTAGAAAACTCTTTCCAAGTACACTTTGTCCGTTATATCGTTCAATCTGAAGTGAAATTTACCTCAATGATGATGCCTTAAACTTTATAGTGTTTTTAATTACGGAGAAAGAAATCTCATAAAAGCTTGCTTTATACCTTTATTATTATTATTACTATTATTATTATTATTATTACGAAAGGGAAAGCATGAAGTGGATCATTATTTTTTTATAAGCTTGTATATTGTTTAAAGTTTCCATACGTTCTACATACAATACCAAAGAAAAAAGAAAGGGCGAAAAAACCTTTACAACACTGAAAGTTCACATGCGCAATTTCGACTTGTATCTCATAATGTATCTGAAAACGATTGTAAAGCCCTATAAACTTATTAATTTTGCTAATCATATTCTACAAGAAACACTTCATTTTACAGCAGAATAATGTATGCTAATTCTGTTATTTTGTGCAAAATATACAACTTTTAAAATATGCTTTAAGGAAAGACCTCCCATAGATCCTAATGTGTCGGAATTGTTTTCTGAGTTTCTGTGCATAAAACAGTACTATTTTTATTATTCTCAATAAAAATAGAGCTAAAGTAAACCTGAACAACATATCAAAAATATAATATTCTAAAATTATTTACTGAATAAATGAGCAAAAATACAGATAGACAAACAAACCCAAATCACAAACGCTTTTTGATTTTGTTAGATTGTTGAAAAGCATAAAAGAACTAAATATGAACTCAGAAATTCTCACATATATCCCCCAATGCACCTTAATATTTTATTTGTCGCAAAGTGAATATTATGCTAATCATGCCACATTTTATACAAAGCATGTATTTAGGCATATGAATTACATAAATTATGTAATATAAGTGAACGTATGTATGTAATATATGTTTTCTTATGTTTTACGCTGTATAAAAATATAATAAAATAAGTTTTACTGAAATATCTCTGGTAGACCATAATATATCAGTGTTCTTTTCAGGCATCACCGCATCTAAAGCACTAGTGCTATTTATACCATTTTCAGTCAAGAGCAAGACATAGTTAAATTGAAATATATACATATATATATAGGTTTTGGAGTTGTTAAAAATATTTATAAAATTAAAGCGCGAAGAAGCAGATCAAGAGATAGAAAAACTGGTATCATATAAGCTTGTCAACTTTGCTGGGAAATGTTGAAAAATAAAAAAAAATAATGGCTTGTGTATTGCTAAATAAACACACACAAACACATATCTGGGATCGCACAGCGCAAGTATTATTCAACACAATTAACGCTCTATCTTTTTTAACACTTTCCAAGAAAACTGAACAGCATTTAAGATTTCGGTTCATCTGTCTGTCTACTCTTTCCTTTCCTTGATTATTTTTAGAATAAGTTTAATCTGATATACTGATACATTATTATTCAGCTGATTATGGCATGTTCTTTATTGAAAATAGTATAAAAATACGACTAGATTTTATACAAGGATTTACGAAAGAATTAGGATATATTGCGTTCTATGACGAATATTTTCTAAAACATCCTGAAAATTTCGCTGTAATATCCTGAATATGAATGGAATTTGATCGAAGTGCATTTCTGTTGAGTTATCAGTTATGCGTTTTTAAAATTTTCAAATAAAATTGAAAAGAATTAATAACTTTTGTTTGTCTGTAGAATGGTGTATCAATCTGCCTGCGTTCTCATTTCCATAAATAGTTTTAGAATTCATTGAAATTAATATGTGTCGATCAGGTATTTAGTTTTATTAGAAAATTCCTTATTAATTATCTTGCATGTGGTACGAGTAATTTATGTAAAAGTATAAAAAATAATTCGAATAAATATTGGTCTAAAAGAGATATTTTTACTAGTTAAATTCTAAAATACTACGCTGCAATAATCATAAAGAAACTAACATACATATTTCTGATGAAATAAATTAAACCAAGGTTGATTAACTGTAATTGATTTAAAGGGCCTTAAAAATATTCGATATGATTGAAAATTTGTTGATGCGCATTTTCATAGTCTTATGCGTTTTAAATGACCCGTTAAATAACCAGTTATTATGAAAAAAAAAAAAATCCTTCTTTAATCCATTACCGTTTGAAAAAATGAATAGCAGCACATGGAATCGTAAAAAGTGTACGATTAGCTGTTTATGAAGTTGTTATTTTTAAGCTGATGTTTGATATCAAATCAAATTAATAGCAAGAAGATTAAAATTCTACAGATTGTTTTGAAAATCTATTTATTTATTTTTTTATTTTTCCAAGTGCAAAACAAGCATTTTTACAGAAATGCATTAAATTTGCTTAATAACTGCGAGTGAAGGTATAGAAAGTAATGAAAGTGGGAATACCTTGTATCAAGTTTTATTCATTGCTGAAGTTATACGTTTTAAGTAATTCTTCAAAGATATTAATCTATATTCTGATAATCGGTATTCTTTTTCTTAAGAATGATGTAGAAAAAAGAATTTTTACTTCTTTATAAAGAAAAAAAAATCTAAAATATGTAATATAAAACTTATATATAAAATAAAACTTCATTATTTAATTAATTAGAAATAACTAAATAAAAATACCTTTTTGCACTGAGAATTGCGTTGCATATTTTTATATATTTTTTGTTATTAATAAGTGAAAACTAATGTCAGATTAATAAAAATAAAAGTTTATAATTTAAACTTTATTAAAGATTACAGTTTTATATTTACTGCCCTATCTCTAGTAAAAACTTTTCGCTTTTAAAATTGACCATTTGCTATTTAAAAGCAAAAGGGAAAAATAACAAGTGAGAAAATCGCCAAGAAGCGAAATACGCGCATAAATTACCAACCGTCTCTGTACCAGAGCAGATGTTTTTGCGAATGCAAATAATTATGAGTTTCCGGTTTCAGCTCTAACGTTTCTAATAGCTAGCATTTTACATTCAAAAATTAATCCTTTAATATATTTCATATATATATATATATATATATATATATATATATATAATTCAAATTTATTTTATTATTTCAAATTATATTATTTTTTTAAATATTTTCTAAAAGGTAGATTGATATAAAAATAATGAATTTGTAGATTCAAGTAATATTATAACATTCAGTATGTAAGTAGTTCAATATTTGAATAACTTCTAAATCAAAGAATTTTTATCATCAAATATATAATATGTGTATATTATTATATTAAAATATTTTTTATGATTTTTTTAAACAAAATAATGAAGTGAAATTTGAAAAAAAAAAATCACGAATAGTGTAAAATTTTTAAAAAATATATATTTTTTAATTTGTAACAATATGACTTCCATAATTCACTACTATACATATTATATACTATTTTCAGATATAGTGCGATCAGAACACATAAATTGGATTTAACATATTAAACATATAACAATTTTCTTGTAAAAAACCTAATGCATGCGTCGTGAAAAACACATAAAAAGGATTTTACATAGCAAGTTAAAATATATATATATATAAAACCTTTTTTTGAAACACCAATTTCCGAGCTACTTAATTAGGATGCCTGTCAATTTTCTTGTAGTAATTAAGTAATATACGTGGAAAGACATCTAAAAAGGGTTTATGTAGCAAATTTGAAGAAAATCGTTCGAGCCCTTTTTGATAGAATTATATATATTCTCACTTACGATTTTCTACAAATTAACCTTTTCACCGTAAACCTTAAATTACATACGAATGTACATCTAGATGAAAGGTAAAATGGCGAGTTTGAAGAAAATCCGTGGAATCATATTTACGCACTTGCGAGGTTTAAAATTTCCATATTCATATAGAAGGCTTATAATTTTTTATTTTTATTTTTTTAACTAACCAACTAATACATACGGAAGGGCATTTAAATCGCGTGCATACACATATACACTGACGAATTGCAAAAACCATTTCTTTGTACTCTAAAAACATATAAATTAAGCAAAAGTGTAATATCGAAATACTTGATCGAATTAAATAATTCCATTTTATTCCAAAATATTTTCCAATACAGCAAACTAATATAACAATCAAATAATAATTTTATATAGAGTAAGTCAACAAAATTACATGATTATGCGTTCATTTTAATTAGAGTTTTCGCGAAGAGAAATTCAATTGCAAATATCAGATAATTATAATTTAAAATTATGTTAAAAAACAAAACCACCTCTTCACTTTTATTTCCCAATGAATATTATTATAAATTGTATCAACAAAATCAAGTTCTGCCTTGTTTTCAAAAATGTTATACATTATAACGGAAAATAGAGCACTTTGTCATTTTCGTTATAATTGTACTGAAACAGAACGTGTTACGACGGTGTTTCCCTTAACGTTTTTTATAAAACTGAAATTGCACGTTTTCTGAATGGTACAAAACACACCTTTTTAGAACGTTCTGAATAATACTGCTTTTGAACGTCGAGTAGAACGTTCTTTTGACACGAAACACGGTGTTTGAACCAGTGTAACCGTTATTAGACGTTCAGAGAACGTTCATGTGCTACTTGGGATGTGTGTACCATGGTACCATGTAAATTTTAACTTATTTTTGATATATATATATATATATATATATATATTTATTTATATATTTATATATATATATATATATATATATATATATATATAAGGTAATTAGAGAGAAATTTAAGGAATAGTCAGGTCAAATGGATTACCATAATATGTCATATATACGGAGTTACAACCTATGGAACTCTTCAAACGTCTTCACTACACTGAAAAAAAAAATATACCGCTTTCATCTAGAACGAATAGGTGGTCCTTTTCAAAATCCCTATAGTAGAAATATAGATTTCCAAGCTGTGAGTATAAGGCACGCTAATACACTGAGAAAAAATTCTATAACTGGCATCTAGAATCTAAATTGTGGCTCCAGAAAAAATAGTTCCATGTCATCCTTATAAATTTCTTATAAACTAGTTGGCATAGGTGGACTCTGCTCAGTTCCCCATCATATTTATAATCTCATAAATTTCTAGTGCGAGTCATTTTATGATCATGTTAAAAGAAATGAATTTGACCAAAGCTAGATACAGTGACAGAATGAAATCCCCGCCTAATAGGCTATCCATCGTTTACTTCGATATATTTTTCTTATTCTAATCTATTAATTTATCTTATCAGGGTCAATTCCGTTGTTCAGTTTTCATGCTGCTATTTCCAATGCAATAATCCTCAAAATGCATATTTATATGGAAAATTTAAAATTTCGCTATGCTGACAAAATCGTAAATTAAGAATAATTTACGAAATTTTCCTATTAGAATATTTGTATTCAATCATGTTCAAACAAATATCATAAAAATTTTGAAGTTGTCTAATGTATTTATGATCCTCAAAATGGAAGTTATGCTCAATTTGCCTTATTCTGACATGTTAAGTAAATCGTAAATTCCAAATAACTTACGAATTTTTTAAATTGGAAAAATCATAGTCTATGGCATTCATGCCGGTATCCTAAATAATAATTCGAAAGTGGTTTGACATGTTTACGATGAAAATATCCCTCAAGATTGATGTTTTTGTGAAATTTTGCTTTATTCTGCCATGTTAAGAAATTCGTAAATTTCTAATAACTTACGAAATTTTTATATTGGAAAATTCATAGTCATTAACATTCATGCCAGTGTCCTAAATAAAATTTCAAAAGTAGTCTGACATCTTTACGATGAAAATATCTCTCAAAATTGACGTTTATGTGAAATTTTGCCCTATAATGCCATGTTAAGAAATTCGTAACTTTTCCAATAACTTGCGAAATTTTCAAAGTAGCATATTTATAGTTACTGATGTTCATTCCCGCATCAAAACTGATATTTTAAAACTGGTCTGACATTTTTACAGTAAAAATTTTCCATTTAATGCACGTTTAAGTGAATTTTTGTCCTATTCTCCCATGTTAAGAAAATTTTAAATTTCGAATAACTGCTGAAGTTTTTAAATTCGAATGTTGCAAATGAATAGGGTTCTTGCCAGTGTCGAAAGTAATATTTTAAAACTGATCTGACCTCTCTGCGACATTTTGTTCTTGAGATATTGTGTACACAGACTAACAAACTAACGGACTAACGGACTAACACACTAACCCACTAACAGACTAACATAGTAACACACTAGCAGACACCCTACAGACAGACACCATAGAAATTTTGTCATTTTCGGATTACTCACACCTGAAAACGTGAAAAAAAGTCAAAAAACCGAGGTCGAAAATTTTCACGATTACCTAAGTTCCCTATATCTATAGTATGATGGGGAACTAAAAATTTTCTAGTTCCCTTGGAAAGCGAACTCTAGAGATCTCTATTAGAATTCTTGAGCGTTTGCCTATGCTATCGAGGATAAACCTATTTGAAAATATCTCCAAATAAATGTGAATGCAAGAGGCGGGTTTCAGCAGCTATAATCTTGATTTATGACCCAATTTTAGAAAATTAAGCGAAGATTTCTCGTAATACAAAAGATTCAGAATATTCAGAATATTGCTTCACCATCTAGAAATGTGTAGTTTAGAAATTCTCGACCATTCCGTCTATTCAGTTTATTGGCGTGCCTTATGCGCATAGCTCGGAAATCAATATTTTTAGTTTAAGGATTAAAAAAAAATACCATTTATTCATTCTAGATGAAGGCGGTATAATTTTTTTCTCAGTGTATGCCTCAAATATGAACGGTAGTTTGCCTTGTATCAGTATATTACCTCTGTGTCAGTGTGGTGATACAGATTATTAATTAATTATACATTTCTATTACGCAATTATTTCTATGATTTTTAATTCTATGAATATTGTTTTCTGCAGAAAACATAATTTAAACATCTTTAAATTTTACGCTAATTCCATTATGTTGAATGCAGTGCAACCAAGTTAAAAGGAGTTTAACCCTTTAAGCGTTAAGCCCATCTTTTTCCGTCAGGTTTAGTCCAAATAAAAGGCTGGTGTGACTAAATTTTGAAAGACATGTTGCTTTTTTGGAGAAAATAAGATTAATAAATATCCATAGCACACAGTACCAAAATCTCATATTTATTCTGAGCATAGTATTAATTTATGAGTCAGTAAACAGATACACTGAAAAACGGCTAACGCTGAAAGGGTTAAACGAATTTATGTCCGTAGATTGCAATGATAAAATATAATGTAGTGTGTCACCGTCCACGAATATAATTAATATACAAACCAAAAAATATAGAGTTAATCTGGTATGGCAATTGAATATGTGTACCAATTTGCAAGTCAACCAGCTCATATTTTTCGACCGTTTACCCATAAGCCATAATGATACAAGAGTTGTAATGATAAGAAATACTGTGGTGTGTCCCTGTACACAAACCACAAAAGGAATATACACCAAAATATATACATAGTTAAATTTTATCAAGCTCATAAAGAAGTATACCAATTTGCAAGTCAATTAGGTGATTTTTACTGCGTGTAATATGATACACATGCATTCTGTCCATAGGCCGTATGGAAAACGGAAATTTGATGTGCCCCTGTATATGAACAACTAACAGAATACACATCAAAATTAGTATATTGTGGCCACCACAAGATTTAATTCTATATAATTTACACAAAAGCATGCAGTCGAAAATATTTATTAAATTCTTATTTGTAATTTCTTTTTCGATGATAAATGCAGACGATTTTCATTTGACGGAATTATAACACTAAATGCCGAAAAAAAGTAAGTTTTGTGCCAACATAAAAAAAAAAAAATAAATAAAAAAAAATCTATAATTTTGTTTTAAATTATCACAGATCTATGGCACAAACATTCGTTCTAAAGGTATTGACGAGATCTTTCGAAAGGTATCCATATTTTAAATTTACACCCCGCAGGAGGTACTTCTCTCCACGGATTTGGAAGGGGGGGGGGGAGGAGAGAGCGATGCTCCTACATGCACAAGCAATTTTTCCTAGTTTACGAATACTATTATCAATAATTCATATTAATTTTACAATCCCACGTAAAAAATGACTTTCATTATAAACATTTATACGAAAATTTATGCTATACAGCCATGTTAGAAGTTAATATGCTAAAATAATCTTTTCTATACAATATGGTATGGTTAATCTTCAGATTTACAGGGCTATACTAAAATATTCATATACATTAAGGGTTGCAATTAGAATCTGAGGGATACGTTTTCTTTTGCGTTAAGCATTTTTAACACTTAATAAGTATGTTTAAGATTGAATATCAATTTAATTATTCTATCTGTATGATTTTCAGAACTACTGTCAGTCCGTTGTGTAATAACGTAGGCAAAGAACATTGAAAGTCATGTGATAAAACAATTACATACAGTTGGAAAGTGTTAATAATTAATGCGTACCACAGGATTTTCCGTTCTTTTTTTTTTTTTTTTTTAATGTACCTAGACACCCGAAGTCTTTATCAGAATTAATAATCAGATTATTATTATTTTCTTTTTATTCATTATTAGACACTGTGAAACATACAATAGTCTATTCGTAATTATGTTTTTCACTTTAATTTTTAAAAATATTGGGCATTCATAGAGTTCCGATTTTAATAATATTACTTAGTTTCGTTTATTAAAGTTACGGGAATGCAACAAGGCCCATACAATGAAACAGAGAATGAGCATAAAGAAAATTGTGTGGTGGCGTCATCTATGTTCGACAATTGTAAACAGTTTATTAATCGACCAAATCTTCTAATGGGAATTTCTTAATGAAAGCTCAGAATAATAATGATAAATTTTGTCATTAAACAACATTTAATCTGTTTGATTTAATTTATAAAATAGGCTCCTACACAAAATCATCAGGATTTTTTCTGGTCACAAAAAGTAACAGAATAAAGATTCGAAACTAATTTCTAGTTTTAAACGATAAAGTCCAACTAAAGCGAATTCCTCAGTTTAGAAAAATAAATAAATAAATAAATAAACAGCGTTATTTATTTTTTTATTTATTTTTTAAATAAAATTAATCACTGGGTTCCAAAAATAATAACCATGTTTCTATCAAAATTAGTATGAAACCAGGGACGGGACAGGAAAGAGTTGATAGTATTCACTAAATAAATTTTTAATTTCATGTAAAATAATATTACTAGCAGCAAATCTGTATATTCATGATTTTTTTTTTTTTTTTTTTTTTTTTTGTAAAGTAGCGTTAAAAGGCATAGTTACAAGCAAAATTTAAAAGTCCATAGTGGAATCAATATTCGACAAATTGTAGAAGCTTTCATGTAATTGTGTGATGGCGCCATCTTTTAATGCTCTTTAAAAATTATTCCTTAAATTAACCATTTCTTTCTCACTTTCTGAGCGGTTCTGTTCTGCGCTTAAAGCTAGTAGACGTGAGGGGCCACACGGCCAGATCGATCCCCGGTGCTCTTGTCGGCCTAGCCGTTCGGAACTCCCTCCTCAGGCCAAGGACCTTAGAGCAGACAATTGACCTTACTCCCAAACACCATATCTCTTTCTGTTTCTTTTCTTTTCTTTCAAATTCTCTTCTCTTTTCTTTTCTTTTCTTTTTTTTTTTTCTTTTTTTTTTTTTTTTTCACTAAATAATTAATAGAAAAAATTTAGTTACTTGAATGTGTTAGATTAAAAAAGAGATATTAATATATATATATATATATATATACAGGGTGACATAAAATAACGGAGACAATGTTTTTTATCCATATTTTATTAATAGAAAAGAAATCAACATATGTAACAATTGCAAACAATAATATGGACCTCAGGTTATAACATATTCAGTTGGTTTCAAAGTGGCCTCCATAAGCGTCGATACACAGCTGCAAACGAGTCATGAAGTTTTCGGCAATTGGCCGGAAGTCCTCGGGCAACAATCTGTCCCACTCACGAAGCAGTGATTGTTTCAGCGACTCCAAACTGCTGTGACGTTTGGCACATACCCTCGCCTCCAAAATCAACCACGCGCTATAGCCCATGGGGTTTAATCCGGCGAGTAGGGGGCCATTCCGTAGAAGCAATGAAATCGGGAAAGTGGATTCTGCACCACTCCTGGGTCAACTTCGCCCTGTGAGCTGGGACGGAGTCTTGTTGAAACGTCCAAAACCCATTCTGGAAGTGCTGCTGAGCCCACGGAAGTACTACAGCCTCAAGGATGTCACGCTAGTACACATTTTGTTAGATTTTAACCCCTTCTTCAATGAAAACAAGAGGGGTCTTGTGGCTGGCGCAAACGCCGCCCCATTCCATGACATACTGAGGGTTTTATCGGTGTTTGACGATTTACGATGTACCGGGAGCATCGGAAGATCAATATCTGTCGTTTTGAGAGTTGTGCGCCTGCTGAAAGGTGAACAGCTTCTCGTCCGTGAAGAAGATGCTCTCCCATCGTTGAGTTGCAAACCGACACTTGAGTTGCCGGCATTTTTGGAGTCGTACCCGCTTGTTGTCGTCCGTGAGCCGCTGAACTTTTTGGAACTTATACGGCTTGAGATGGAGTTCATTTCTGGCTATTCACCTAACTGTTTCACGATTGATTCCGGTCTCACGGGCGATTTTTCGCATAGAGACTCTCGAATTTCGCTTGACTCGATTCTGGATGACCTTGCGGTTCCTGGGCGTGTTGGCGGTACATTTTCGTCCTCTCCTAAGATGGTCGCCTTCATGGCCAAGCTCCTTAAAACGTTTGATGGCCTTGGATACAGTCTGTGGTGGCACACTAAGTAAACGAACAATTTCACACTGCCGCTTTCCTTGATGAAACAGCTCCAAAATTGCAATACGTTTATTTGACATTCTAAAAGGACAAGGAAATATGTGAGTTCACAGTCGTAAATGCATATACTTGTAAAAAAATGCATGGGTATTTCAACAGAACAACTTTTATTTGTATAAGTTACAATTATTTCGCGTCAGGATGTGTTAAACATTGTCTCCGTTATTTTGTGTCACCCTGTATATTAATATCTTTTTTTCATAAAACATTTATGATTGACAGGTTATGATACCGAAGCTCCTAAACAGGAAATGCCTTATTCGATCCTGGGTACTGCTTTTAAGCCTAGCTGTTTGGCGTTTTCCTTTTCATTACTATTATTATTATTATTACAATTATATATATATATATATATATATATATATATTTTTTTTTTTTTTTTTTTTTTTTTTTTTTCAGAAATTCGCTTGAATTCTAAAATTTCTTACAAATGCCCTCACAGTGTTTTTTTTTTTTTTTTTTTTTTTAAGGCTCAGGACACTTGTGTAGTAAACCCACATAAAAATACGCACCTATACACATAACACCACAAACATTTAAAATTTTTATTATTTCTTTGTATTACCTATTATATTTAAACTCAAGAGAATTATTTCCTACTTAAAAATCTAATACTGTACCTACACAGCCACATATCCATTAGACATATAAATAGCATCCAGTTGATCTATAAAATTTTAAAAATATCTTGCGAATGTCCATTAAGTGTCGTGGATACCTTGTAATAATTATAAATATCTATTCGATGTTTAAGTGTAGACGGAATTTACACGAGCCTTTTTCGATGCCTAATATATGTAAGCGTTACATCAAAACAAGATTAAGAAATTTTTAATATCTATTAGACATAAAAAGTCCAGTTATTGGATATTTGGATATTTAACAGAGGTCTAATTGATGTAACGAGTAGTGAGATTTGTCGTGCTAATAGAAGTTTAATTGATCATTTAACTCTTATCGATGTCTGATGGATATAAGTAACTGTGTGGAATATTATCATATATTTATTACTTTACAGAAAATTTACAAATGATAATATTTCTGGTTTTGAATGTAGCATGATAAAATAAATGTCTTCCCCTAAGATAATTCTCTAAGGATGATCGAATCATTTTCTAAGTACCGTCGAATTCCAAAATTATATTTAAATAAAAAATATATATGTATATCTTCCGTTTAAAATTATAGTTTTTCAAGCTAATTTTCTAACCATTACTAATATTAAATGATTTTAAAACAAAACAGATAAATGATATTTTGATTCAATTGGTAATTTTGATTTCTTCTACAGTCAGCATGCATTTTTGTTGGATAGCGTTTTCTGTGCTGAATACTTATTACTTTTTAAAAATTAATTTAAAAATAATAATTAAAAAGCCTGGTGGGAAACAATCAAACGACTTCCATTACCCACTATTGCACGTATTGTATACACTTACTTTTAAGGAGTAATGTCATCAGAATAAAATTAACTTAACAAAGTAGACACCTAAAACGTTATCGGTAAGAGAAAGTTGACACACGCATAAAGACAAATAACACAGAATTTACAAGGCGAGTTAAAAAATAAGAAATAAATAAAAAAATAAAAAAAAAATAGGTAGATCCATTTTTTGAAACATCAATTTCACAGATCTAAAACTGTCGTACATAATCAGAATAACTGTTAATTTCCTTGTAATAAATCCGTAATACATAATAAAGTATATTAAAATGGGTTTATGTGACAAACTTCAAGAAAGTTATTGGAGCCGTTTTTGAGATACCGACATTTACCAAAACTTGGCATATTCAATTGTTAAAGATAAAACAACAATTACATACAAAAGAATATTTAAAATGGAGATAATATGACGAATTTGATTAAAAAAAAAAAAAAAAACAAAAAAAAACGCACAGCAGTTCTTAAAAGAACACACTTGCGAGACCTGAAATTGAGATATTTATATAGGACACATATAAATTTTCCTGATTTAACCAACTATATAATCTAATAGAATGTTTACTTAGAAAATTTAAAGAAAATTGTTAGAGCCATTTTTGAGATACAAACTTACTGTCTCATTTCCTGTTTCCAATGTTCAAATTCTGGTTTTTCAGTTTTCACTAAATGTTGGAAAAATGTGTACAACAGATCTGTCTCTATTCTGAAGTTTCGTAGTTCTAACTTAATAAGTTTTGGAGATATGGTAGTCATAAGACTCTCCACACACGCGCATGCACACACACATACACATATACTGACCTTTTTTTTTTTTTTTTTTTCCGAAAACTACTTTTTTGGACCGAGGAAATCCTAAAACACGTACATTAGGTGAAAACTTGACATTATTTGTTCTGATGGACTACAATACTTCCATTACTTACGGTAGTCGGGTAATGGAAGTAAAATGCGATATGATGATTTATTTCTTAGAATTTATATATATATATATATATATATATATATATATATATATATTTAATAGTTAAAATATTAGTTAAAGTCATGCAATATTGTATTAGGTATTATTATTACTACTATTTTTTTTTACTCTTGCAAAATTATGCATCTATTATATACTTGCATGAAGTTAATCAACATAAAGCATTAAATTAATCATGTCCATAAAAATTAGCTTAAGTAATTGACATATTATATTCTTCATGCAATTATCAGTATATCGCATTTCAATAAATTTATATGGTTTATGAAACAAATACTAAAGTTAAATACTTAAATATAATCCACTCTAAAAAAGAAAACTTGCATATTTATTCATAAAAAAAAATAAATATACACTGTTTCTAAAATCAATTTTCAGTGTAATTGTATCCCGATTACAGTGTACTATTTCAAAAGTGCATTTTCAATTTATCTAAAATTTTCTTTGAAAACTCTACATATCATAAATAAAGAACACGGTGATTTTTTCAGGTTTAAGTAAATTCCCACACCTTTATTATTATTATTATTATTATACATGCAATTGTTACACAAATACATTAGATAATTGTACATTTTCTGCGTTATGATCGACCCATAAGCAGCCGAGGGGTTGTTCTCGTAGCTGGTAGACGCGAGGTGCCCCGTTCGATCCCAGAAACGTTCGTCGCTCTAGTCATTCGACGTTTTGCGTGGTTTTCTTCGAAACTTGCTTAAATCCGTATTAGGACTCCTTAGAAAGACCCTCGTGCTGAAGACACTCTCATTCAGGCCAAGGACCCTACTCTAGCCGATTGGCCTTAATCCTAATACAATACTTAAATTATAATGTCCTTCTATTACTGCTCATTTCGTTATCTTAATGACACAGGGTGATCCCAGACGTTATTGATTTTACTCAATTTGTTGCCGCCCCCTAACTATTGTCGTAACCAAATCTTCACTGAGAAACATAAGGATAAGGCTATTCTTTACATATCCAGTGTTTGAGAACATTTCATCAAGTGAAAAATTTTTAAATTGAAAAAACTGTTAATTAAAAAAAAATGCTAAACGTTTGAGCAGGAGCTTCGGTTCATAGAAACTTTAACATAGTTTGCTTCTGAAAAATAATAATAAAAACTTCTACGAAATATAATAATAAAATACACTGATGGAAAAAAAAAATCCCAACACCAGGAAGGAGCTGTGCTAGATAAACGAAATTTGGTAGGCGTGTTTATACATCTGAAAGATGACGTCGATTCAAATTTCGAGCTACGCGCATAAGTGTGGCGCTAGTAGCGACACTATGAACATGCAAATGAGGTTTGTTTACATAAGCGCTGTAAGGTTCGTGATCGTTATTTACAGTTGAGATTTGACGTAGTGGGTTAATGTTAGTCAAGGATGCCTCTAAGAAGACGAAGAAGCCATTATCAACAGCTCACTGAGTTTGAACGAGGTCGTGTAGTAGGGCTTCGAGAAGGTGGGTTTTCTTTCCGCGATATTGCAGAAAGACTTGGCAGGAATGTATTCACTGTGCATGAGTGTTGGTAGCAGTGGTCAAGGGAAGGTACTGCCTCAAGAAGACCGGGTTCCGGGCGGCCACGTGGCACTACTGAGAGGGAAGACCGCCGTGTTCGGCGTATGGCTGTGGCTAATCGTACACTGCGTCTGCAGCTGAAATTCGAGCTGCAGTTGGCCCCACAGTGACACAACGAACTGTTACAAATCGGTTACTTCAAGGACAGCTCCGAGCCAGACGCCCTGTAGCGTGCATTCCACTGACTCCAAACCACTGCAGTTTGCGACGTGAGTGGTGTCAAGCTAGAGCTCATTGGAGGACGGAGTGGAGATCTGTTGTGTTTTCTGATGAAAGCCGGTTCTGCTTTGGTCGCAGTGATAGCCGTGTGTTGGTTAGAAGGAGGCCAGGTGAACGCCTGCTAGCGACCTGTCTGCGGCCTAGACACACAGGGCCTACTCCTGGAGTTATGTTTTGGGGAGCAATTTCGTATGACAGCAGGAGCACTCTCGTGGTTATCCCACGCACCCTGACTGCAAATTTGTACGTCAGTCTAGTGATACAACCTGTTGTGCTGTCATTCATGAACAGCATTCAAGGGGGTGTTTTCCAACAGGATAACGCACGCCCTCATACCGATGTTGTAACCCAACATGCTCTACAGAGTGTCGACATGTTGCCTTGGCCTGCTAGATCACCAGATCTTTCTCCAATCGAACACGTATGGGACATCATTGGACGACAACTCCAGCGTCATCCACAACCAGCATTAACCGTCCCTGCATTGACCGCCCAAGTGCAACAGGCATGGAACTCCATCCCACAAACTGATATCCGACACCTGTACGACACAATGCATGCACGTTTGCATGCTTGCATTCAAAATTCTGGCGGTTACACCGGTTACTAATGTACCAACATTTCACATTTGAAATGGCTCTTCTCGTCAATGGCTCTACCTGTGATCTTGAAACTTTAATCAATTAAATATGTTACCTAGACAAATGTATTGCTGAAATTTCATTACTGTACAATAATTTTTTCTTGGTGTTGGGATTTTTTTTTCCATCAGTGTATAACAAAATGCAATAAAAAATTAGCTTCTACAGAATTTTCATTGCATGGACTCTGAATTTTGAGAACTTTTTATTATTTGAATTTGGTGTTACGAGTAAATTTGTTAATTTTTATAACTATTATACATTTTGAGAATGACTAACATTTCCCTCGATTTATGTACTAAAAACATCTGGTAGTGTTCTAATTATTTCATGTGATAAATATTCCTTAAATTAAATCAAAAGGAACTGCATTATTTACAACTCTACAAAATCGTACTTTTATTTAATTCTTTATTTAGTTCGTTTACTTTTGCTCTGCTTTTGGACGTTTTTATTTTTATTTATTTATTTATAATTATTATTATTATTTTGATATGATAGCCTTTTCTTCTTATCGCGCACGGGTTTTTCAGAAAAAGAGGTTGAAGATATCAAAAATTTACACAGAAGACATAACATTGTCAAAACTTTTTGCACATAAAATAAAACAGTCCATCATTTACACATCATCTTTCAAATATCTCTATGTTTCTTTACACCTAAGTTAACTGAGAGTTTTTTTTTTTTTTTTTTTTTTTTTTTTTTTGGGGGGGGGGGGGGGCTTATGAACGACTTGCACTTTCTATGCAACATCCAACATTAATCTGCTAACATGTTATCATTTCATTGGCCCTGATATCTCCTTTCCATTCCTTTGATGTCTTGATGGAATTACTTTCCATGTTCATCACTCTTAACGTCTACATTTTCCAAGAAATAACTGAGGTTGGAGTTGAAAAAGTGGAGTTTTAAATTCATTTTGGTCAAAAAAAAAATCCATTTTTTTGTGGGACTTACCAACGCCCGAGAGGTTCTGCACTCACAACTGGTAGGCGTGAGGTGCCGGACTCGATCACAGGTCGCGCTTGTAGACCTAGCCGTTTGCATTTTTACGTGGTTTTCTCCGAAACTTGCGCAAATACAGGCTAGGGCACCTTTGAAAACCCCTCCACGTAGAATAACCCCTCTCAAGCCTAGGACGCTAGTAATGTGAATCGGGCTTAATTCCCACAAACCAACCCATTTTCTGTGAAATTGTACGTGATGAAAATTTTTGATTTTATTTTCTTTAATCACCATCTAAAATTACTCTAGAAAAATACAATACCTTGAAAAATAAATAAGTAATAATAATAAAAAAAAAAAGAATAAAAAAGTAAATAAATAATCGCGGACTTACGTTATATATAAATCACTGTTATATAAAACATTATTTATATAAATCCTGTTCATTATAAATCTTGCTAATATTTTAGCAGGAGTTTTGATTCATTAAAACTTGGACGTAGCATGATTTTATAACTTGTACAAAACTTCCGATGCATGGATTCACATTTTTGAGAATTTTATCCTATTTAAATTTTGCTGTTCTAATAAAATTGGGGATTTTTATAACTGTTTCATAATTAGAGAACTACCAACATTTTCTTCGACTAAAGTAATAAAAGCATTTGTTGTTAGTCTAATTATTTCATATGGAAAATATTGCCAGATTTGTATAATAAATTAATTGCATTAATTAATTATATATAAAATATTTTAGCTTATTTTGTATATAACTAGTCTATAAAATTAATATAATCATTAAACATACTATAGATTTTTACAATAATTACAGAAAGACCCCTAAGGAGAACATTCGAATCATGCTTGAAACCCTAGAGTTAGTAAATCGGCAATAACCCCAACATCAATATCTAGAATTATTATAGACTTTTATAGATTAAAATTTGTAATAGTTCATGTAGATTCGTAGTTTTCAACTAGCAATAGTCAAACCTAGG
The DNA here is from genome assembly GCA_963930645.1 of Salticus scenicus. Taxonomy (NCBI): domain Eukaryota; kingdom Metazoa; phylum Arthropoda; class Arachnida; order Araneae; family Salticidae; genus Salticus; species Salticus scenicus. The sequence continues at coordinate 119,126,070 of OZ005659.1, read as the reverse complement.
TAAAACCTCCTTTTCTATGGTACTACCTCTGCCCAAAGCAGATTGGTACTTTAAAAGAAAGATGGCGACATCAAACAATCTGCAAGATAGCAATTCTTTACTTTTTTTTTCTGAGATTAAAGCTAGTAGACGTGAGGTTCCGGATTCAATACCAGGTAACGCTCGTTGGCCTAGTCGCTAGTAGTTTTCTATGCTTTTCTCGGAAACATACGGGCTAGAACCCCTCAGAAAGACCCCCCACATATTTCTAAATAAAATAAAATTTGTATTGCATTAAAGTATCAAATTTGCATTAAAAGACGAAGCTACATTTAAATTTTCACTTTACTTTTACTAGAATTTAGTAAAAGAATGAAGAACATTCTACAACGACTGCAGTTTTTTCCCTTTAATAAGGAACTATAGAAAAAAAAAAAAAAAAAAACAGATCTAGTTTTTTATAGTACGTATAGATGGCAGCATCACAAAAGTCTGAACTTACATGAAGCTGCGCAAATGATTCAACATATATTTTTAGTAAAACACACCGAAGAAAATGTTTTTAATTTTGTAACGCAGAATATATATATTAGAAAATGTGTCATTGAACCTACATCAACAATTTCATTTTACAAAACGTCGATTATTGACGGCATATTAATAATATATAGATTAATATGTTTCTATATATATATATTGTTAAATTATTATATATATTACGTCATACGTTAAAATAATTAGTTAGCTTATTTCTTTAATTATTTAATAATATAGAAGAAAAGACATAGATTTTATATCTGTCGTCCTTAGCGATTTCGCTAGTATTTGACGATCAAAAATGTTATACGTATTTGACGATCAAAAATGTTATACGAAAATATACATGCCACACGTAGATTTTCGTAAAGTATGCTGCACGAAATATCGTTTCATATTATTGGTTGCTTTCTTAATATACTCTATTAAAATAACCAGGATTCTTTAAAGGAATAAAATATGTTCGTCAGATAACATAACGATGTTTCTTTTTTTCTTTTTTCCAAGGACGACAAACCTGAATTTTTTTCTGAATAAAGCGCTAAAATCGAAAAAAAATAAAACTAAGTTCCCCAGCAAAAACATGTTTTTCTTATTATTTTCTCTCTCTCTCACTCACTCTTTGTCTCTCTTTCTCTCTTTATTTATTTATTTATTTATTTATTTATTTTTGTTTGTTTATTTAATAAAAACGAAAGAGAGAAAAAGTCAGAACAAAGCTGCAGTCAGTTTTGATTTTGTCACACATAAAAATAAAACCAAACATAAATAAATGGACTATAAATTATTATTATTACTATTATCTTCGATGATATTGTTTTAATTCTTTTTTTGAGAGTAACACATTTATTCAAAAATTTATGAATTTGCACTATTGTTTTCTTTTTAACTTAATTCTAAAACATTCAACAAGATTTCAAATCAATAGAAAAATTAACTAAATTCCAAAAGAAAAATTCGAACTAGTTATTGATATTATTTGCAAAAATAAGGCCAAACTGAATTTTTGATTTCGATGCATTTAAATTAAGCAGAAAGATAAAAAAGTTATTCCAGTTCAAGTACACAATTAGTTCCTTTTTATTTAAATAATGTGATTTCAAATAAAATCGAAAATATGTTTCAAATGTGAGGCTAGATGGCAGCACCATAAAATTTTGAACTTAGATGAATATTTTTCAAATAAATTTTCAACTAATCTTTATAGAAAAGATTTCTTATAAATATTTATTAACAATCACAACATTATTACGAATTCATAACGGAATATTAGAATAAGAAAAAAATATGTAAAAACTAAAATAAAATAAATACTTACTCTAATAAAAGACCACCACTTGAGTTTAAGTGAGCATAAGTGATCAATATATATATATATATATATATATATACAGACGTAATGTGTGTGTGTGTGGTATATGTGAGATGAGTTAGTCTCGTAGAATAAAAGATTACCATGATTTAAAAAAAAAAAAAAAAGTGAGCATCTTTATAATTTATGGAACTGTATATAAAATTACTATATATAAAATATACAATTGATTTATCTTTTAAACTATAATAGTAGTTTTGTTAAAAAATTTTTACTTTGGATTAATCATTAATCTACATTAATTTTTGCTTTTGTAAAATATTTAAATAATCGTTCTGTCATCATACGATCTTTCTCCTCGTGTTTTCAACCTTTTAAAATCAACAGTCAATCTTAAACCTGAATACTGCCAATAGTTTTTGCCTATTTATTCATTTATATTTTCCCATTGATTTTGCAACGTCTCTTAATTAATTTATTGGTAATTATTTATTTTATTTAATTATTATTATTTCTTTTTTTTTTTTTTTTTTTTTTTTTTTTAATGGCTCTTATTTCTGTTTTTACCATACTTTTACTAAAAATTTTAAAAGGACTTTTATCTTCTACGCCCATTAATAAATCAACAAAGAACCATTTATGACGAATTGCCATAATGTGCTGACACCCCCATAGCACAGTACTTGGTAAAAGGTGAGTAAGAAGATTTAAATTTTTGTCAGAAAAAGAAAAAAAATGAAGGGAAAAAAAAAAAAAAGGTCAACTAGTTAGTACCATTGTCTTCGCCCACACAATCCAGATGACCTACCCAATAGAGGGTTAGGAATTGCCGAATTAAAATAATAATAATAATAATAATAATAATAATAATAATAATAATGAATTCTTAGGAAACGGATCTTAGTGATTACGCAGGGAAAAAATGATCAAAATTTGAGAATCCAGGTGAAAATTTAAAATTAAATCATCTGTTGTAAATCAGATAAAGTTTAAGAAAAAATCGTTGTAAAAAAAAAAAAAAAATATTTCTTCAGCAGAGAAAGGTGTTGAAAATAATATAATTTATACATCCTTTTCGAAATTGATAATAATGAGTGCACAATGTCTCAGATTTATTTACTATTCTGAAAGAACAAGCGACGACGTCTCATAAATATGGTCATTTAAAAATGCATGAATTAAAAACTGTTACCGAAACAGTAATAAAAGTTGTACAAAATTATTATTATTATTGTTATTCAAATTAAAATTCAATTCTTAAAATAATAACAATTTCTAACAAACACCAATATAATTATAAATTTTAACTCTTTATCTTTATCCCTATGAAACAAATAAAATAGGTATTTGAAACATATTTTTGTAGTTATTAAAAAGCATTTTTTAAAAGATATATGCACTAAAAGTTATTAATATTACCTCATCCCAGTAATTAATGAGCATTTAGTAGTGAAGTAGAACTTTAGTCTGCCATTGATGCATAGTGGTCGAAAATATATATATATATATATATATATGTATATATATGATCTTAAGAAATTGTAATAAAAAGTATTTTCTTTTTATGCTCCTTATACTTTAACATTTGCGCTAGATTCTTGTTGCATTAGTAATAAATTATAACTTACGTGAAGATCGTAAAAAAGCCAAGCACGAGCGAATTCTATAAATTCCTATTAAAAAAAAAAAAAAAAAAAAAAAAAAAAAATCTGGTGCGAAACAATTGCACGACTTCCATTACCCACTATTAGCCACATATTATATGAATTTTTTGGACGTATGAGGATCAACAAAAGTTCGAGAAAATTTTAAGGAAACATTAAAAAGAACAAATAATGATAAAAAAAGTGCGGTTTCCATTAATGGCAGCAGAAAGAAACAAGATTTTTTTTTTAAGAAAAAAAAAGTTTAAAAAATGACCGTTAGGTGGCGCTAATGTTGAATACGTTAAGCAAATTAATACAGATGAGTCATACATTAAAATATAATGAGCAGAAACACGATACATATACAATACCACATTGTCAAATATTTATTTAAGCTGAAGTTGTTCAACATGATCTCCACCACATTGTACGGAGCAAGTAAGCCGTGTGAAAGCTGAGTGCAGCATGTCTGGATGAATCCTAAAAGAGTCCATGTGCATTCAGGTATTTTATTGACAACCTAATTTACATAAATGAGCTTCGTGTATGCACCGCAGTGTCACCTATCGGTCATTTTTTAAACTTTTTTTTTCTTAAAAAAATCCGCCCTCTTTCTGATGCCATTTTTTCAAACCACACTTTTTTTTTATCATCATTTGGTCTTTTTTTAATGAATTTTTAGAGTTTTCACGAGCTTTTGGTGCACCCGTATAAGTATTTTTTGAATTTTCCAGTAAAAGAAACTTCATACATATGTAAAGACATATACAACAGAGTTTACACAGTGAGTTAAAAAGTAATACAAATAATGATGCTGGTTATTTTTTTAAACACTAGTTTATGAGATTTAAAACTGAACTATCTACTCAGAATGGCCGTTAATTTTCCTGTAATAACAACATAATACATGAGAAAGAGTATCTAAAATGGATTTATGCAACAATTTTCAAGAAAATCGTTAGAGCCGTTTTTGAGATACCAACTTTTACCAAAACTTGACATATTCAATTATTGACCGGAAAGCAATAATTACATACAAAAGGATATTTAAAACGGAGTTAATATGGTGAGTTCGAGAAAAAGAAAAAAAAAAAAAAAAAAAAAAAAACGTACAGCCGTCTTTAAAGGAACGCACTTGAGAGGCCTGAAATTGGGCTATTTATACAGGACGTTTATTAATTTTACTGAACTAATCAACTATACCATTAGAAAAGACATTTAATAGAGTGATTATACAGCAAATTTGAAGAAAATTGTTATAGCCGTTTTTGAGAAATGAACCTTCTTCCGAATTTTGATGACCCAATTCCGGATTTCCAAAGTTTACCAAAATTTGGAAACTTCATCTGTACACCAGACCTTTGTCAATTCTGCAGTTTCGTAGTTCAATCTCTATTAGTTTCGAAGATATGATAGCCAGATGATTCCATACATACACACATACATATATACACACACACTGACCAATTCTCAAAAACTACTTTTTTGGACTCATGAGGCTTTAAAATTTGTAAATCAGGTGAAAACATGATACCGAATTTTTGGACGGAATACAATACTTTCATTACCTACGGTAGTAAAATAATGGAAGTAATAACTACAAGTAGTTTCTAGTGTTATGTAGTGGGGTTAAAGTGAGGTATATGCATCCCATTTTTATAAGTATCTTTAATATATCTTTCGTAAATTCGACTTTTAACGCATTTTAAACTAATGGTGTTTTAAAATATCGTCAATAGATAAAGGGCTAATTTATTTCTTGGCCAAGAGGGATTAGTAGGAGTCATTGACTGGCTAATATTGTCAGATATATCATACAACCGTAAGTATCAAATCCTTTCTCGTATAACTCCTTTTTATTGAACTGAAAATAAATCGTTTAACGGAAAATAACTACATCCAGAAACTCAAACCACTCATTTGATAATATGGGTAATTCTTTTAATTTGGATACTGCATTCCGTGTGCTCAAAATCATTTTCTGATTCGATGTTTGATATGCCTCAAAACCAAGGCGATCCACTTTGAAATTTTGAGAGCAAGCAAATTTTTCTGAACAAGCATATTTAGCATCCTAAAGATGTTTTATTTTACGGAGGTTCAAAGCTTCGGTGATATAGAGTGATAATGCTGCCAGAATTACAGAAACCTCATCATAAATACATTCGTTTCACATAATTTGTCATTTAGAGGACATTCAGAACTTTCTCTTTTTATTTCCTGAAGATGGATTCAATTACAGAAGATGGAGATCATATTTTATAATCTTTGGATCAAGTAAGACTTGAACGCGCTTCAGGGAAGTTAAAAGTCGAATAAGAAATTTCACAATCTTCAGCCTCAGCAACTTTTGCTATTAAAAGATACCCAAGTCAAGCCTCAGTAGTGGCCCATTGGACGTATCACCACAGTAACTCCTGATCCTCATTGAACTGTAAAGTTGCTGACTTCAAAATCACCACTCGAATCCACAGAAAAACTGTCACCAGATTTGCAAGCCATGCCACAAGAGAATCCAGTTGTACCAACGTCTAACGGTGGGTGGCATGCAGAAAGCCAACGTCGAACGGTATGGAACTGATTCACTGACGCTGACATTTGTTTTTCTCTAAAGTGTGACGCAATCGCTATAGATACATTTCATTTATTTTATTTTATTTATTTATTTTTTCACGAGTTCGATGTAGAAGTACAGTTCTCGGCCGAGCAGGTTGTCTATTTTTCTTTCTTTTTTTTTTTTTTTTTTTTTTTTTTTTTATTATATGTTCTATTGCATATCTTATTTTTAAAATGCATGTTATTTTAGTAGAATATCTAATTATTTAGTGTAAATAAAAACGAATGATTCTAGACAATACCTATATATATATATATATATATGAAACTACATCATAATTAATATTTAGAAGTATTAAGTTGATAACAATGAGAATTATCACCGAAACATTTTCTTGCAACAATGGTCAGGTGACAGTTATACGCACTGCCTAATTTTAATACTACTAATTATAGATTAAACTCGACATCATTCTTTTTTTCATTAAATGCAGTTCCTTCGCGAAAGTTAGGTAATGAAAGCAAAAATTTATAACAAGAAGAGTTTTTAAGTTTTTTAAAATCCTGAAATTCGCTCTAATGCGTCATTAGTCCGGTTGGCGTTTTATTACATATATTTACAGTCGGCAGAATAATTCTTCGAGCACTAGCCAATAATTCCTATGTTAAAAAAGTACACTTAAGACTCTTTTGTTAAATAAATCCTTGTCGAATCATGTTCTTAGACTGACTAAGAACATGCCTCGATAAGGATTTATTTAACAAAGCAGCATTAAGTGTACTTTTTTTAGACAGGGATTATTGCTAGTGCTCGAATAATTTTGCAGCCGACTGTATATTATCATTCAATTCTATTGCGGTGCACACACACACAGATAGGCACACAAATATCAGAAACATGTCCAGTCTTTGTCAGTGTGTGTGTGGGGGGGAACTTCACTGACGTTTAGAAAATACACCTACATTTACAATTTTACTGAATTATTTTCGATTTGGTAATATTCTGTCAACATAATGTTAACTATGCTGATATTTTCGAATGGACATTTAACATGTAATTCTAAAAATAACTGTAAGTGAAACTATTGGATTTATTTCGTAGTATAACACAGATCTATAAAAGTAATGTTGGCAAATTTTGATTTCATAATTTTTGCACACACACACACGCACACACACACACACACACATATATATATATATATATATATATATATATATATATATATATATATATAAAGCTATATATGAGGAGCAACTATTCAAATTCATAGTTTTTTTTTTTTTTTTTCAAAATTCCATGTATTTTCTCCAAAAATTTAAAAAAAAAAAAATACTTAATGGCAATTATTTGAATTTAACATAAAAATAGTAGGTCTACTTATCTTCCTAGATATGTCTACAGATGATATCTTTACATATCTTAATAAATTGGCTGCATGTTTTCCTAGTATGTAGTTGTCGGGGAGAAAGGGAAGAGAGGATACGATGCGCACATCGGAACTGATTAAGAACGGCGCTGAGCAGTTTTGTTTCAGTCGCTTTTCGAATCCGGACGAGGTACGAGGTATCTCAAGACTTTAAAATAAAATCAGAACTATTAAATATTCTAATCGTACTCATTATAGTTCCAGTCATTATTCTTAAATATGAATAAAATTCGTAATTAATTATTCAAGTCAAATAAACGATTCTTCAAATGTGGAATATAGTCTTCTAATTGTGTGGTGTGGTTTGTCGTTAATCTTCGGAATTCTGGCAGAGGGGTAAGTAGATTTAAACTTATTCTCATTTAATTATATGCTGATTTGTGTTTAAGTAAAAGTTGCAAAATTTGAATTTAAAATAAACTCGTTCGAAATCCTTAATCCGAGATTATAAATTTAATCAACCCTAATTCGAAATTCATAAATTGATACTTAGTCTAAAATTCTTGGTGGCTTCAAAGCCATAGTGGTCCGTCGATTCACGGAGGTTTAATTATCTATTAATTTAATTAGATAATATAATTAATCGTAATTCGTTAAATTAAAAAAAAAAAAATTTTTTTGTTTACGTAGGATTAAATTATCTGTATAAGAACTTTAAAGTAAATTAAAATTAATTTGTTGAAATAAATCATTAATACAAGGTTAAATTGTTTTGATATAAAACGTAATTCAAAGTAGTTTCGCTTTCATGCTTACGTAGAAGTTTTGGTTTCAGAGAAAACGTAGTTCAAAATAGTTTGTGTTTCAAACCGAAAGTTTTGGTTTGGAATTTCAGAAATAAACTTTCATGTTAAGTAATTGTTGAATAAATGAGTGTATGAGAATGAAAAGGGTGCATTTAATATTTTATTAGTTTATTTATTTCAGAGAAAAAAAAAAAAAAATGTATTCTATTGTGAGTTGTTTCTTTTCATTTGTTCTTATATTTTTGTTTTGTTTTACTTCCTGATCTGCAGAATAATAATTTAATTCAATCGATTGATTCATATTTAAGTTTAATTGTTTGTAATTAGTTTACTCATAAGATGGGTAGAAAGGGAAAAACAAGGGCGAATGACACCGAACAGAGTGCGTTGTTCCCAAAATCTAATGAAGTGATAAAATTTGAAAATGTAGTTAAAGAAATAGAATTTATAAAATCAAAAGTCAATGATTGTGATAAAGGCGATCAAGCCAGATTAAAAATCTTAAAAGATAAGGTAAATGCACTGGAGGTGAAATTCGAGGATATAGTTACAAATTTTTCCGAAGAGGAAAACGATGAAAACTCTGAAGAGGTGTTAAAGAATAGGGACATTCTGTTAGAATTATCCGTTGTATTAGAGAGTAAATCGCAATCAAATACTCCAAATGTAAATAATGATGCACGTACCAAACCCGGGACTTCTGTTAATTTGCATATTAGTCTCCCTAAACTTGAAATTCCTTATTTTTACGGGGATAATGAACCTTGGTTGTCATTTAAAAATTTATTTAAATCATCTATTCTGGATAATGACAGCCTTAGTGAGGTTGAAAAGCTACAATACCTCCAATCGTGTGTAAGAGGTAGTGCATCAAAACTTATTCGTGGATTTTCGTTACAATCGGAAAATCTTAAACACTGTTGGGAAATTCTTACTCAGCGCTACGAAAATAAACGTCAATTAGCTATAACTCAAATAAATAAAATCTTTTCAGTAAAAGTAAACAAAGCGGATGATCCTAAATCGTTTTTCAATTTAATAGATACTTGTAACGAAGCGGTGCGAAATTTATCGACCCTCGGATTGGAATCAAATCCTCTTAGCGATCTTATTCTTATAAATTTCATGATCTCAAAATTGGACTCATCCGTAAGGCATAGGTGGGAGCTCAGTCTAGAGAATACGCAAACTATTCCCGATTTAAATTCGTTTCGCACATTCATAGAAAGGGATGCGTCGAGTCAAACAAAGCTTGAAAATAAACCAGGGATGTTTAAGAAGCCAGTTGAAGGTAGTAGTGTAAAAAAATCTTGTGTCAATAATTCAATAATAGTCAAAGAAAATAAATGCGTCGCCTGTTCTCAAGTACATCAATTGTTTAAATGTCCCAAATTCAATCGAATTAGTGTTCAGGAGCGATGGGACTTAGTTAAATCAAAATCATTGTGTGAAAATTGTTTGCGAACTAATCATCAAGTGCGGCAATGTAGAATTAATATTAAATGTAAAGTATGTGCAGGCTCACATCACACTCTTCTGCACATTTATACACAGAATTCTGCAGATCAGGGAGGCGGCCTTGTTACTACGTCGGTGGCCAACAGTTCACAATCTAATGCAAATTTTAGTAACCAAAAGGTATTATTGGCTACTGCCCTTATAAAAGTTAGGTCACCTAACGGTAAAATTATTCAATGTCGGGCGTTAGTTGATAGTGCTTCGCAAAATAGTCTCATAACAAAGGAGTGCGTTGAGAAGCTAAATTTGCCTTTGTTTGGCACTTCTCATCGACTTATAGGCATAAACGGTCTTTCCGCAGAAACTGTTTTAAATTTTACGGAATTCTCATTCTCGCCATATTTCGCTAACGAGTATAGGAACTTAAAAGCGCTAGTAGTAAATAGGGTTACTGCCCCTCTGCCGAATTTCCGGGTGCAAACGACGTCTTGGCCACATACAAACTATCTTCAATTAGCAGATATGAATTTCTTCAAGCAACAACCCATCGAAGTTTTATTAGGTGCAGATATTTTTGCGTCACTAATTTGTGGCACACCGATATCGGGAAGGCCAGGAGAACCATCTGCCATTCCCAGTTCACTTGGGTATTTACTCAGTGGCCCCCTCTCAAGGGATGGAATGGAACCAGAATCAACATATAGCTCAGCGTTACACTGCCTTAACTTGAACGATTTTTTTGACAATCAGCCCATAATATCTTCTAAGAGTGAAACCGAAGCCGATCCGGCAGAGGAACTATATAAATCTTCCACCAAGCGCAACCCCGAAGGTCGCTATGTGGTGAAATTACCCTTCCATGATGAGATAGATTTGGGGGAAAGTGCCAACTGTGCACTAAAAATGTTTAAGAAACTGGAAAATCGATTTGCGCAGAATCCCAACCTAAAAAAGGAGTATGCTCAGTTTATGTGTGAGTACTCCGATCTAGGTCATATGACTATACTAAGGGCTGAAGAACTTAATCGCCAACCCAATTATTATATGCCCCATCATGGAGTTATAAATGAAAATAGTAGCACTACGAAACTACGGGTAGTGTTCAATGCGTCGGCCGTAACTACAAATGGCATATCCCTGAACTCCAATTTGCACAAAGGGCCAAAACTCCAATCCAGCATTTTTAGCAATCTAATTAGATTTCGTTTAAACAAAGTCGCCCTCTCGAGTGATATCGAGAAAATGTTTAGGCAAGTTCTAGTCGCAGAGCATGATAGGACTTTCCAAAGAATATTTTGGAGAGCCAATGTGTCAGACCCACTTCGTATTTATCAATTGAACACGGTTACTTATGGCACAGCCTGTGCTCCATTTTTAGCCCTGCGTACCATATTACAGCTATTAAACGATGAAGAACCCAATTTTCCCGTAGCTGTGCAGGCTGCCCGCAACAACCTGTATATGGACGATTTCCTTGGAGGTGCTGAAACAATCGAAGCCGCTCAATCATTGGTCACAGACCTTCAGGCATTATTTAATGCTGGGGGTTTCAAGCTGCGAAAATGGGCTTCAAATTATGTGGAAGCTCTATTTCAGGTCCCAGAGGCTTTAAAATCAACAAATCAGGAATTATCCTTAAACCCCGATAAATACCAACGTATTTTAGGACTAAACTGGAATTTAACATCGGATACACTGCAGGTTGGCGTCAACACAAAAGAAAGCGTCAAAACTAAACGACAATTATTGTCTGTAATTGCACGCATCTTCGACCCTTTGGGTCTGTTATCCCCTGCCACTATTCTTTTAAAATTGCTTCTACAAGATGTTTGGAAGCTAAAACTTGGTTGGGATGATCCTTTACCACCAGACATTCAAAACAGGTGGAACGAATTTTATGAAAAAATTGCTTCCTTTAAGGCCATGTCAGTACCCAGATTTTTAGACCTGAAAGCCGAACCTATTTACCAGATTCTGGGATTTTGTGATGCGTCAACAAAGGCATATGCTGCCGTAATTTATATACGCCCAAGTCAGAACTCATCTTTAAAATTGATTGCAGCTAAAACCCGTGTAGCTCCTTTAAAACCCATTACCTTGCCTAGGTTGGAGCTATGCGCGGCTGTATTACTCTCAGAACTTTTGTCAGTCGTCCAGAGCTCGCTGGATTATCAGGTTGAGGACATTCTCCTATGGACAGACTCAACAATCGCCCGTAGTTGGATCTTAAATCCACCCTTAAAGGGCAACACATATGTCCTACACCGAGTAAACAAAATTAGAGCTCTCACAGACCCCACATCATGGCATCACTTACCAAGCAAACATAACCCAGCAGACTGTGCAACCCGTGGGCTGTTACCCGACAAATTAAACCACTTTAACTTGTGGTGGTCTGGACCTGATTGGTCAAAGATTCCGGTCTCAGATCATGAGTCCAAGATTGCTACCTCAGTCCCATGTACAATTGTGGGAATTCCTGGACTAATAGAGTCAACTCCAAAGCACGAATCCGTTATAGAGGATTTGGTTTCAAAATTTTCATCAAGTAATAAACTTTTTCGCGTAATTGCATTTATGAAGCGATTTATAAATAATATTAGAAATGCTACAAAATTGAAAGGACCAGTCTCAGTACAAGAAATTTCAGAAGCTAGAAAAATTGTTATTAAATTCGTCCAACAAAGGTCCTTTGCTTCAGAAATCGCCCTTTTGCAGCGCGGCCAACCCGTGGCAAACAGCAGTAAATTAAAAAATCTCAATGTGTTTCTTGATTCCGAAAATCTATTGAGAGTGGGAGGTAGAATTGATAAAAACATCACTCTGCCCTATGATACTAAACATCCAATACTCATACCTAAAAATCACCCTTTTACATCGACATTAATAAGACATTTTCACGCGTATAGTCTTCATGGAGGTGTCGACCTAGTATTAAATCTCATTCGCCATTCTTACTGGATTCCTGATGGTAGATCCACTGTGAAAAAAGAGCTTCGTAAATGTGTCACGTGTGCCAAAGTCCAACCGACCCCCATTCAACAAATGATGGGTGACCTTCCCAGTGCAAGAGTCAACCCTTGTAGACCATTTCAACATGTTGGCCTTGATTATGCAGGCCCTATTCAAACAAAGTGTGAACATAAACGAACAAAAACAAAATTTAAGTCCTATATTTGTCTATTCATCTGCATGAGCACCAAGGCAATTCATCTCGAATTAGTAACGAGCTTATCAACTGAACATTTTTTATATGCCCTACAAAGATTCATAGCGCGTCGAGGCTATCCTACTGACATTTATTCTGACAACGGACGCAATTTTGTGGGTGCCAATGCCCATTTAAAAGGGCTAGTAAAGCTTTCAAAAACCAATACTATCCAAGACTTTGCCACAACTAGACAAATTCATTGGCATTTTATGCCACCTTACGGGCCTAACTTTGGCGGCCTATGGGAATCTTCCGTTAAATTGGCCAAACGCCATTTAATTAAAGCATGTAAAGGCAGTTGCCTATCGTTTGAGGAGTGTGCTACGATTCTAACTAACATTGAAGCCTGCTTAAATTCTCGCCCCTTAGTCCCACTTTCCACCGAGCCCAATAATTTCTTAGTACTTACACCAGGACACTTCTTAATTGGGGCTCCGCTTCTCCAGCTTCCTGAACAATCTCCCAACCCAACTAATCCATTTTGTACCAGTTTTTCTTCCAGATGGAAACTCCTTCAGCAGATCAACAAGTCCTTTTGGAACACCTGGACGAAATCTTACCTTACCACTCTACATTCTAGAGCCAAATGGAAAAGCGGTGTTACCCACCTGCATCCCGGAGAACTAGTCCTGGTCTTGGAACCTTCTATTCAGCCAGCACACTGGACCCTTGCCCGAATTCTGGAAGTCCATCCTGGAGATGATGGCATCGTAAGAATCGTCACTCTGAAGACACCATCTGGAGTCATCAAAAGACCGGTGAATCGGATTGCCAGTCTGCCATGCTCAGCCCCCCCCCGGAGGATGTCGGGGAGAAAGGGAAGAGAGGATACGATGCGCACATCGGAACTGATTAAGAACGGCGCTGAGCAGTTTTGTTTCAGTCGCTTTTCGAATCCGGACGAGGTACGAGGTATCTCAAGACTTTAAAATAAAATCAGAACTATTAAATATTCTAATCGTACTCATTATAGTTCCAGTCATTATTCTTAAATATGAATAAAATTCGTAATTAATTATTCAAGTCAAATAAACGATTCTTCAAATGTGGAATATAGTCTTCTAATTGTGTGGTGTGGTTTGTCGTTAATCTTCGGAATTCTGGCAGAGGGGTAAGTAGATTTAAACTTATTCTCATTTAATTATATGCTGATTTGTGTTTAAGTAAAAGTTGCAAAATTTGAATTTAAAATAAACTCGTTCGAAATCCTTAATCCGAGATTATAAATTTAATCAACCCTAATTCGAAATTCATAAATTGATACTTAGTCTAAAATTCTTGGTGGCTTCAAAGCCAGTAGTAAAGCATCTAAACAAACGATAATTAGGTTTAAAGTTTAGTTATTTTTTATTTTATTAGTTTTTGTATTGTCTGAGAAATTCCATGCGAAGGAGAAAACATGGTTTGAATGTTTGATATATATATATATATGTGTATGTGTGTGTGTAAACTGCTGTTTGTAAAAAATGCAACATCATGAAGGAATGCGAATATCATAATGATATTCATTGGGCTCCTAGATTATAGTAAGAAGAACAATGGATTAAAATTTCAGGAATTTTGGAGTAATATGTACTGAGAAAACAGTACATAAAGCAACGACCACTGTGAGCAATAACTGCACTTATCTGCATAGGCATTGAATAAAACAGCGATTGGATGACATGTACGGGTAAATCACTTCACGAAGATTCAACACGATGCCATTATTCATCGATCGTAGTTACTGGTGAGTGGTGGGGGCCAGTCGATTTTCAACGATTAAACAGTCATTTTCATTGGTGCAAGATCAGGAGAACGCACTGGCTATATCAACAGTCGAACATATCCTGCATCAAGGATGATCCGAAAAATACTTACAACTTGCGGCCGTGCATTGTCCTGCTTAAGTATTGCGTTTCGTAGGCCTTGAATTTAGGTCAGAGCCAGGGCCTTAACTTGTTAGAAATGTAATGGCGGGAATTCAGAGTGGCGGGAATCAAAACAAGAGGTAATCGATACGTGGTACTACATACCATCATTCCATGTGGTGATCCAGTATGCGGCTACCAAAATTTTGATTACCCTGAAAACTACATCACTGATACCGGCGCCTTTAATGTGTGATTAATGACGAACCTGGACGCAGGGAGGGCGTGAAGTCGCCTTTCAGACAAATCACAATCCTGTTTACATCATCAAGATTAACTTATCCGTATTTAACGGCATTGTCAATAATGCACAATGCCAGCTGGGATTGAACATCGTCACACTGTCCATCACATGCAGTGATGGCATGGGGTCCCATTGGATACACGTCTCAATTACTTTTTGTTCGCATTCCCGGTACCCTGAAATGCAAACATTAAATTTCTGGTGAGTTAAGGCCCGCACCTCCTCTCTATATTCAAGGCCTCCGCAGCGCCGCATTTAAGCAGGATAATGCACGACCGCAAGTTGTCTGTATTGACCAGACCTTCCTTAATGCAGAATGTGTTCAACCGTTGATCTGGTCAGCGCATTATCCTGATCTTGCACCAATGAAAATGATTGTTTAATTGTTGAAAAGCGACTACCCCCCCCCAGCACCACCACTCACCAGTAACTACGATCTATGAATTGTGGCATCGTGTTGTAGCTTCATGAAGTGCTTTACCCGTACATGTCATCCAATCGCTGTTTGAGTTTGATTCAATGTCTAGACACATAAGTGCTGTTATTGCTCACAGATGTCGCTGCTTTATGTACTGTTTTCTCAGTACATGTTACTCCAAATTTTCTGAAATTTTAATCAATTGTTCTTCTTACTATAATGTATGTGCCCAATAAATATCATTATGATATTCTCATTCCTTTTTGGTGTTGCATTTTTTACAAACAGCAGTGTATATAGTACGTTGGCTGAAACTGAAAATGAAGCCAGATTTCTCTATCATGTAAAGATTTTTGTCAATATAGGATGTTTATCAACAAAGTTTTTTCCATGACAATTATATCAATATAACTGGCTATAATATAATATGGAATCTTTTATATTATGTGTCCATGATTAATTATAATTAATCATAGTAATATACTGCGAAAGTTACAATATAATTATGTTTGTGAAAGAGATACGAAATAAAATGGGTCGGTAGACCTGTATTGAAAAAATACGCTGTATTAACGAATATTTGTACAGTGCGTGTCGAAATGATAGGTCCACCAGTAAAAACGAAAGTTATGTTGGTAAAAAAGGTTTTATTGTGTACAAAGTACTATTTTATAAACTACATTACTTCATTCAATGTAAAATAATACATGAATAATATACAAATAATAGGAATAATAAGGAAAACAAAAATTACATGAAAAAGCTGTTTCAAAAAGATAGGTCCACTGAACCAAGCATCAAATTAATGTTAAATTAATAAGATTTATAAGATAATTTCTCCACCTTGTTACAGAATAAGCTCATAAATCCTATTCGGCATGGTTTCTACAAGTTTTTGCAAACACTTTTTCTCTATTTTTGACCATTCGGAGGAAATAGCCTTTTTCAAGTCTGCAGTACTGTTGTATTGCCTTCCGCCTGCATACACCGCTCTTGCGAGTATACCCCACATGCTTTCTACCAGATTCAGGTCGGGGCTGCAAGGTGGCCAATCGATAACATGTACACCATTATCCAGAAACCATTCGAAAGTGGGCTTTGCAGTGTGCACATGAGCAATGTCCTGTTGGGACATGAAGAATGGGCCCCCAATGTGCTCTGCTTGTGGAAGAAAATATTGTTCAAGCAGCTGTTGGTAGCCTGCAGCATTAAAACGATTGTATACAAATGCTATATCAGTTTTTCCTGCACCTCCGGATCCGTCCCATACCGTAACGGAACCACCACCAGCTTGCCTTTTCGAGAATATCTGTCTATCGTTACGCAGATCGTGCCAGTAGTACTGCCAGCCATCTGGACCATCCAGGTTGAATTTCTTTTCATCGCTGAATATCACACGATGCCAATCTTGTTTCCAGGACATCACTTCATGTGCGAAATTCAATCTCTTTTCTTTGTGCTTTTTAGTCAATTTCTGAGCCGCTTTCCTCTTCACGTAAACTATATTGCCGAACTTCTTTACCACTCTATGGACTATAGATTTTGATATTGGAGGGTTTTGTTGTCTGTTCACACTGGATAAGCTCATATTTCCAGATTTTAACTCCTTTACGATAGTCCTTCTTTGTCGGGATGTCACTTTTGATGGGCGGCCAGATGATTTTTCCCTGCCATAAGCATTTCTAAGTCGCAAATAATTGTTTAAAACATTATGAGATCTGTTTAAAAGTTTTCCCATTTCTTTATTCGATTTTCCACACGTTTTAAATGCATAAGTTTTCCCCTTCTCAACCAGCGAAAGACTGCAACGGTGACCCATTTCGTTTGATTACAACGTGATGTTCAAATCTGTTTAAATACCTCCACAGCAGCCAGCATAATCCCGCAGTAAGACTAAGCAACGATATTTATGCAAATTTTTTGGAAATAAACGTGATTGGTGCAGAATTTCTGAAGGCGGACCTATCTTTTTGAAACGGTCTGAAAATGAAAATTTGCATAAAATAAAAAGGAATTATTTATTTTAAAGAAATTTCTTCATAAATAGTTATAACAGTTGCTGATTAATTATCTCTACCAAAAAAGTGATTCTTATTCTGAATTAAGAGTCGAAATTTTGAAAATTGCGGGTGGACCTATTATTTCGGTACGCACTGTATATGATAGAGAAAAAACTTTTTTATTTTCGATTTCTATACACCAAAACACATAATGATTACAAAAATTTATGAAACCAAAACTTTAGATGCAGACTGTGTAAATAGACAATAAGACTTCTTCACACACCATAAATTTTAAGCCAGCACAACCGGTTTCGAAAGGACGTAGCCTTCCTTCATCAGGTGCAAAAAACACGTGCTACTGCCTTGGAGGCAAAAGCCTTGGAGGTCTTGCTTTTGCCTCCAAGGCAGTAGCACGTGTTTTTTGCACCTGATGAAGGAAGGCTAAGTCCTTTGAAACCGGTTGTGCTGGCTTAAAATTTATGGTGTGTGAAGAAGTCGTATTGTCTATTTATCGTTTGTACACCAGTTTTGCATTTAGTTTTGCAGACCGTGTAATTAAAAATTATAATAAAAATAATACATTTTCATATTCATGCTCACACACACACACACACACAAAATAAATAAATAAATAAATAAGATAAAATAAAATAATTTTATATTCAATTTAAATAGCTAAATCCTTTCATCGCTATACATAATGATCAATGCAGGTTATCTATAAAAACCATTTTAACATGTAGTAGATACATAGTGTAAAACATACTACCTTTAGGTAATTACTAAATGTGTTCTTAGAATAGATGATATTTATTTATTTATTTATTTATTTATTTTATCTTGTATATATAATCATAATGTATTAATACTCTTTAGTAAACTAATATATTCTAATTAAGATGAAAAAAAAAGTTTTAAACTTTTTTTTTTTTTTTCTATAAACATTCTTTTTCCTACAAATTCTTATTAGTTTTTAAAAGCGAAATATTGTTTGACATATATGTTTTTTATTGCAGACACAAAGTAAGGAGTTTCTAACTTTTCCAATAAAAGTTTATTAAGTGAAACATAAAATTTCATTTAGTTTGTATTTGTTAGATAATAAAAACTAATTAGTTAAAAGAGATGAAAAAAAAAAGTTTCGATGAAAACTTGAAGGCTTATAAGGAGTTACTTTTACACTTTTTTTTTCTTTTCCAGAATAATTAATATGTATCAAATACTCTAATTTATTTCCAAGTCAGTTAGGTGTAATTAGTTAAATATATAATACACTTGTTATTATACTCCTTAGTAGTATAACAAAAGTTACTAATATTACATTTTTTTTTTTTTTTCGTTCATACTTAAAATGTATTAGATTTTAAAGCTTTTGAAGGAAAACAAGTTTGAAGATTAACGCCTTGAATGTAGTTATTTAATTATTATTCTTTCTTTTTAAGAAAAAGTAGAATTCTTTAAATGTAAATATTTCTTTTTATTTCTTTTATTTCTTTTTATTTCTTTATTTCTTTCTTCTTCTTCTTCTTCTTCTTCTTCTTCTTCTTCTTCTTCTTATTATTATTATTATTATTATTATTATTATTATTATTATTATTATTATTATTATTATTATTATTATTATTATTATTATTATTATTATTATTATGGCCGCGGTAGCCTGGTCGGTAAGAGCAGCGAGTTCGTGATCGAAAGATTGCGGGTTCGGTCCTCGAGCCGGCCGAAGACCGTTGTGTACGCTAATGGCGACTGGTGCAAGTTAAATTCCGTCGTGGTCGCAAAGTCCTCCAAGTTCCCATCAAAAATTATACCTCTGGGGTATGGGAACATGGGTTTAACTCGCTCTGATCCGGATCAAAATTCGAGTTCCTGTTGCTTGGCTGGTGCTGCCATCTTTCCCCAGCTTCTGGAGCTAAAGTTGTACTTCCTCCCTATGAGGCGCTCCTAAATAACGGAAGACGCATCCCTCCTGCCTTAAAATAAATCCGGTTAGTTCCACTACCGGGGCTCGGAATTTCCGAGTGGCACACGACAACAACAACATTATTATTATTATTATGTTGGGATTGAATTTTGTCATGAAAACTTTTCTTATGAATTTTTAAATTTAAATTATGTTCTGCCAAAGGTAATTTTTATAAAACATAGTATTCGAGGATTAACAGATTTACTGCTGTAAAATAATTTTACAAATCAAATTTAAAACCTCGTATTTGATTATAAAGCATAATCCGGACACCATGTGCCTCAAAATATGAAAATATTAATGATTTCACTTCTTTTAAGTGAACTAACACAGACAGTTAACTCCAGAAAATACCAGTCTAAAAACTTCAAAACTTATATTCAAGAAGCCCTTATAAAATTCTCTAAAATATCAACGCAATTTTTAAAATCATCTTGAAGAAAAAAAAATCAATAAAAAGAAAAAAGGCAAGAAAACTTTTCCGTATTGTGGAGAGTCACTTGACATAGTCTTTCAGCTACTGGGATAAAATGTCTGTCCCTTTGTTAAAAAAAAAAAAAAAAGAGTTTGAAATGTTATAACAACTTAATACAACAGATTTTTTTAATCAAATCTGATGAATTAAGTTGAAACGTATTGCTTAATCCCTTAATTGTTTTTATTTTATTTTATTTTTTATTTATTTATTTATTTTATTTTTACTTTTATATATTTCATTTCACACCAATGTAGACTGTTTATTTCTAAGAAAAGTTTTATTCAAGTATGAAAACACTGTTCATAAACTGGGAAACTAAAAGATTAACAAATTTAAAAATTTTCTATCACTGATTGTTCGTTCATACGTCCAAAACTGTATTTTTGGTTGTAAAATATGTACTTGAATTTTTATTTGCAAATACGTAATTTTACTTTAGAAAATATATAGAATTGAAATACATAAGGTCGATTTTCCTTTACTTATCAAATGAATGTAAATATATAAAAAATACGATAAAAATATGTTTTATGATGTAATTTTTAATTCGATTTGTATATGTCTTTTGTATTTGAAAGTTAATAAATATTTTCTGGATTGCATGATTGAATTTAAATTTTGTTTATTTAATACTCTTCATTAACTTCATAATCCATCATAATTATAAAATATTATCTCTATGAAAATTTTGAATAATATACAAATACAGAAAAATGTACATAATATGATAAATAAATAATTATGTGTCCTAGTAATGTTGATGAAATAGTATAAAATTCAATAACATTTAAATCTACATCATGAGTAATTTTTGATCCGAAAATTTTGAGTATATGCTATAATGAAAAATGCGAGTAGATTTACATAAATACAAATTTTTAATCTCAAAGTGAAAAACTAATATTATAGTGCATTTCAAAATTTGTATGGGGAAAAAAAAATGAGATTTTTAATTAAAAAAATATATTTCAAATGTTTTCGATGGGGTGTTACAATAATTAGCAATTTTTTTTTACTGTACGGTAAAGTTTTTAATTACAAAAGTAGTCATTTGTAATATTTAAAATTGTTCATATTCAAGATCTAACAAAATTGTTAGATTTGAAATTGTGTTATTATTAACAGATACTCTTAAGGAAGAAGTAATTGCTTCTATAAAGTTCAAAATTTCACATCTGTGGAAAATTTTAATTCAGAAATATATTTCTTCAAAATTTAATATTTGATTAAAAAATTCATATTTTAATTTCTCATACGAAATAAAATTTAAAGAAAATTGAAACAATGTATATCAAACTAGTATATTGTGGCCATCACACGAATTTCATTTATATAATTTCACACTAATTCATACAATACAAATTATTTATTAAGATATTATTTATGAAAATTATTTTCCATGATAAATACAGACGATTTTTATTTGACAGAATTATAACACTAAATGCAGAAATAAAGTCTATTTTGTGCCAACATCAGAACAAAAAAGGACTTTTTTTTTTTAAATCGATAATTTTGTTTTAAATTATTATAAATCTAAGGTCATTCGTTTTAAAGGTATCGATGTGATAGTTCTAAAGATACCCATATTTAAAATTTACATCCTGTGGGTACTCTGCCTTAGGGGTGGAAGCAATGCTTCCGCATGCACATTTCCCCCCTAGTTTATTGCTGCTATTACCACTATATCGTATTAATTTTACAATCTCATATTAAAAATATCTCTCATTATGTACATTTATACAGAAATTTGTCTTATACTGCCATATTGAACATTCAGAAAAAATGGGATCACACATCACAGCGACACCTGTTGAGCTATTAAATCAAATGAGTACTAGATTATGTCATGGTTCAAATAAATACCAAGTTTGCTTAAATTCTGCTAATTAGTTCGTGAGATACAGTGTCCACAAAATTTATGATACACACATATACAGACAAACAGATATTTTCTAAAAACAGTCAAATCGTGTTCAGCACATCCCAAAACGCGTAAATCCATCGAAAACTGGAGTTGAAAAATTTTTATATATCCAATACAATTTCTCTCTCTCTCTCTCTATATATATATATATATATTAATGGAGAATGACAAACCAGAGTTAAAGATTTTAGTTAAACGAATAACAACACACTTATGTGGTCACACATCTTAGTAGTGAATTTGAACAGAATATATTCTTCATTCGCAACATTAAGAAAGAATATCTAAAGAAGGAACAAAAAAATATATAGTTCATGTGTAGAAGTTTAAAATACAATAATATAGATCAAATTTAAATGTATTATTAGTATATTTTAAACAAAATTAATATTCTTCTAAAGGTACAAATCGATAAAATATATTTTGTGAACGTTTTTGCTGAAACTGGACAGTAATATCAAACACAGGAAATAACTGGATATATCGAATAATATACAAATATTTAGTAGCTCAAAATTTGATTTTATAAAGTAGATCCGAAAAATTGTATTAAATAATTTATAAAAGACTAGCCTTTCCCGCGGAGAAAATCTGCGTTATAGTACCTACATACGTATAATGATTTTCAGAAAAATCTTTTAAATAAAATCACTTTAATTTTTCGAATTCATTATTATTAGTAGTAGTAGTATTAATAAAAGAGATTTAAATCTTTGACAGTTGCATTATACTTTCAACTGTAGAAAATATTTTTTCCGCATCTAAGTTAATATTTCTTAGTATTAAAGTATTTTTCTTATATTAAAAATAATTTTTTTCTAAAAAAATGATGGAATTAAACTTTCATTTCTCCATACAAAATAAAAATACCATAATTAAAAAATGCATCTAAAAATTAAATAAATAAATAAACATCGATTTCACTATTATTATAATAAATAAAAAATCTAAAAAAAAAAAAAAAAAAAAAAAAAAAAGGATAGCTCGCTTTAAATTCTTCAAAATATACTTATAAATATGAGATTTTGAGCTTATGTTTTATAGCTAATATTTTTTTTAATTTCTTTATGAAAGAATTTCTTATGCCTTTCATAAAGAAAGGTACATTTTCATAAGTGTAGTAGATTAATTTTTGTAACCGAGACCTCTAGCCAAATTGTTTATAACAACTTCACTTCTAGCAGACGATTTTAAGCTTTGGGTCTGGTTTAAGCAATCAGATCACACTTTACGTTACTATCGTATCGTTTCCACAAAATATAATCGTACCTAGTCCATGTTAGAGAAATAGTATATAGATACTTATAACAAGCACCTGAAAAACAAATACAAATAACTACACCAGTAAAATCTAATATTACGTTAATTTAGAGTTATTCATTTAAAAAATATAATTTGAATCGTTAAATTAAATTACTTTTTACATCACAATACAAAAGTTGGCACGGGTTTTTACAGATTTTGATAAAAGCTACTAAATTTTGATTTTGGTGAATTTCTATGATATATATATATATATATATATATATATATATATATATATATATATATTAAAATAAAATGTATGTATATAAATTCCATAATTAATATAAATATAAATCTCATATGTTAAATATTACAATATATCTACAAAGAATCTAGTTAATTAAAATAAAACAACATACACTTTTCGATGCATAATTAGGTTAATCTTAATTAATCGCATTTAATAAGTAAAGAAGCTTAATTAATTAGTCAAAACAAATGCCACCGACAGTTTATTTACGTAATATAATTTTGCATCCCATCGATGTAATAACAAATTAGAAAGTAATTAATTATTTGCGGCAGATCATTCATATTCTGTCATCAGTTATTTAACAGATATTTGCATTTTCTTTGCACCGAAGAAAAGTAATTCCATTTTCTGGTGCATTAACTAATTTATTTTACGGTGATACGTTTTATTTGCTTTTATTGCATTAAAAATGGCGTATTTCATTAGTATTATTATGCCAGGCATGTATCTTAAAGGAATGCAATGGATTTTGTAGGTAACGTTATGTTTTATGTGGAGCAGCAACGAATTTTTATTAATGATTAATTTATAAATATGGAAAAACATTTTTGCTGATAAGAAAATTGGTCTTTTTGAATTGAATGCATGATGATCCTAAATACAATCAAATTTCAGATGAGATAGTACGTAAGACACAATAATTTTTTTCATAATATTACTTTTAAAGGAAATCTAAAATCTATATTAAAAGAAACATTTATATGATAAAATATGATAACGATTTATTTATTTTATTTATTTATTTTATTTATTTTTTGAATTTGTTCAGAAATTACTAATATTAGCTCAGAAAATGAAATGTGCAGCTGAAAATCACTATGTATTTTCATTATATTTGTCAGGGGCTGCAATTTTACACCACTGCGAAAAAGATTTTATTTTATTTAATAGCAAATGATAAATAAATAAGTAAATAAAGTATATTTATCAGCTATATTAAAAGAAAAAAAAAGAATTATTATTTGTATTTAAATTTAGCTCTTTTAAAACTTTAACTTTTCTTTATAAACGCTTTCAAACTTTGTTGCAAAATAATAATAATAATAATAATAAAACTAATTTTATAATTTTATAGATTAAATTTTACATCTACTTTTTAAGATAGTTCGTGATCATGTTTTATATAAAAATTAAATCAATGAATTAATTTTTTTTTTAATTATTTTTATTTCGTTTTGTACGCGCATTTTTTATTTCCTATTTCAAGCCTATTAAAAAAGAACTTTTTCTGTAGTGTTTGTTTCGATACTGATTATTATTAATTTTCTTTTATTTCCCTTTTCTTAAAAAAATAAATAAATAAATAAATAAATAAATAAATAAAGATTTTGATTAAATGTTGGCAAAAGCTGAATTTAATTTAGGACGGAGAACTATTAGTTTTTATTATTATTATTATTATTATTATAGCATCGCTTTTAAACTATTCAATTATAGTTTCGATAAATTTTAGATTTCGATAAATGTCCAACTATCGAAAAATGACACCGCAAAAATCCCATATTGAGACTAATAGTCCTCAGTCCTAAAAAATGAAAGTTAGTACAAAGTTATACATTATATTGTTTTAATCTTAATACTAATTAAATTTTGTAAAATATTTCTTGGCTTAATAGCAACTCCATTTGTTTTATTTCTTATAAAACGTGATCTTGAAACAATTTTTTAAGAAACTAAGGAGAGAAAAAATGTATGACAATTTTCTTCCTAAAATATAAGTTCTCGGAACAAAATGTCCTTAATTGGAGAGGCTGCTATACTCAGCAAACAGTAAAAAAAAAAAAAAAAAAAAAAAAAAAATAGATAACAGGAATAACAAAAATTTCAGAAAAAAAAAAATCAGTCATTTCCACTTGCATTTTCTATACACATTCTATGCATTTTCAGTACACTTCTATAATTTTCCAATGTATTTTCAATTTTCTTCCATTTCCTAGGAACATTTTTACCACATTTTAATACTTTTAGTATCGTGATAATAACTTTCATAAATTGTTCGATTTTTTTTTGTTACTGTTATTATGGATCTGTGCTCTACATACCGAGAAACGACTTCTTCCTCATCTTGCGGCAACGCCATGTTTGTCAACTCAGTGTATTTTCTAAATAAACGTGCACGTGCATCATAAGCGGAAATAAAAATTCGTCCAAATCTAAGATTTCAGCAGCCAAATTTACCTAATACAGCTGACATATGGCAACTACAATTTTATTTTAATCAACTGCGGAAATTAGTGTTTTCTAATTCGGACGCACTGTATAATATTCAATATATATACTTATAAAAAATGAACTGTAACTGGGTTTAAAATTGCTGTCAACTATGTATATATTTAATTCCTAAGATTATTTTCTGGAATAATAATTAAATTGCTATCTAATATTTAACAAATTAGAAAAAAAAATTATAATAAAAGCTTGGAACTAATCAAAGATTTTTCAAATACATCATACCTTTCAATGGCTTTTTTATTGCAAGCATACCTTTTTTTTTTTTTTTTTGCGATATCATTCAGAAGAAAATGTCTATAGTTATAAATAATTTAATGAACTAATTAACTTATTAAAATGTCCTTTAAAATCACATTTAATGTGTTTTCATAATGAGTTGAAAAAAATGTTAGTTTTTAATGAAACGTTAAATGAACACTGGCATTAGTGATATATGTTGTTCATACATTTATAAACATTTTAATGAATGCAGCCAGAAAAGTTTTTTTTTTTTTTTTTTTTTTAATTTATTGTTGTTTGAAAAGCAAATATGAAATTAATAAGGACTTTTAATAACATATTTTGAATTAAATATTCATTTTTATTCGCAAAATTTACGATTCAACCTTCAAATTATCATTCTATTTATTTTTAACATACTTAATAATACTGAAAGCGCAACTAAATTTTTCATCTATCGTAATGCTACATGATTATTGTAATTATTTGTGACTTTTTTTCTGGGATTTTTCAAATTTTTAAAGATTACCAAAGAACAGTAGTATACGTATGACTAAACACAGTGTTAGAAGCGTTAATATTAGCCACCAGAATGATCGTTTTCAAAGCAACAATGGAGATCCGCATGTGGAGGTTAAAAAATTTTTTTGTGTTCTGTGTGTACAGCTGTAGCGGACGCAAAATTCATCCGATTGAGTTGCAAATTAGTAAAATATTCATAAGCCACGCAGAATAATCTATATTTTTTAAAGATTTATTCTGTTCGTGGGTTCTATTCTGTACAGGGACACACTAAAGTATTTCTTATCATTACGGCCTATGGAGAGAACGTGTGTGTACCGCGATAGCAATCGTATATTTACCCTGGTGGTTCATTCAGAGCTTGTAGAGTTTGCGTTCCCGCAAACTCCATCTTAACTAGATACTTAGATTACTAAGAGAACACAAGACTTTAAATAACAATAACTAAAGTTTATTTGAGCAGATTAATGGGAGGGCGGCCTGGTAAATTTATATAGCTCAGCCAGCGTTTTACTTAATCAAAATATATGAATCAACAAATTAAGTAGATAACTTTAAATATCTCACCACAGCAGATAGTCGAAAGTGTAGAGACGGTCACACTCGTACTCCAATATTACGGCTTCACAATGGGACAGAGGATTCCCTTCTATCCCAGCTTGAACTTCCGAAAACTAATACACTCGCCAACACTCAACGCTACTTAACTTCACGCCACTAAATCTCCACTACTCAACTTCCGATATTCTCCAAAATAAGAATCAACACCATTCGCTATAAGATCCTCCAACATACACTATCGATCCTCCAACATCCTCACATCTACTAAAACCATCTCTATTTTTATACTTCTTTCTACACCCTCCTTTCACTACATTTCAATCCGTACTTTTAAAAATCACTTCTAATTTAACTAATATTCAAAATCTAAGTCTTTTAATGCAGCACCCTGCCGACGCAAAACTACTCCGACCTCAACCGTCACCGAGCCACTGGCGACGGAGTGATTTTAACCGTCCCCACTTCCTATCTTGCTGGATCCAGCTTAATTGAAACAACTGTGGTGACGTTCTAACGTCTCAACCTCACAGGCCCCCTCCTAGAAAAATATTTAGTCGGGAAAATCCCCAACGGGTTTGATCGATTAAATTTAAATAGCATCATTCCCTCTCTAACTATCTCAAATCTCTGAAGTGTGAGTGCAGCCGTCACTTAAATTTTAACTGGGTGAGAAAAACTTAAAAATTTGTTAAATCCCTGAGCGAAAACTCGGGGACGCAAAAAAAATGAATTTAAAATTTTAAATAAAAGGCGTACGTTTATCCCGAGAACTCCGGGACTGACTGAGCTAAAACCAGGCTTACATTAGGATTAACAAACGTCTCCCTGTTAGGCCAGGAAGGCAATATATTAAATTCAACTTGATCTTGGCTTTACAATGTAAGTCGCTTGTGACAAAATGCGACATTTAGAGTTTGTTATAACACAAGAGTAGGTGTCTTTAAAATAAAAAGAGAAAAAAATGATAAAGTCTTTATTTGACTGGCTGACTGGTATCTGGAGCTGTACGTCTGCAAGGTAGCTGAGTAAACCAGGAATAGTCTGAACTTTTTTCGCCCTAGAGCAGACGTCAGAATCCACAGGCTGTCCATATGCAGGAAAAGGAACTTTGACATCAAATTAAGATCTGTCACTTTAGATAAAAAGGGTTTTAACATCAGCTTAAGAGAATAGTCCATCAGAGTGTCTGAAATGGGAAAACCTTTACAGTATGCATAGTAAAAAAAGTGACAATTTATCTCTAGAAGAAACTGAGACATGTTCGTCTCTATTAACATAATATATAGGTTACATACTGAAATATTTCTTCCTCCTTAGCTAAAGCATAAGCGGAAAAAACTGAGTAGTTAGTCTTTTTAATGTTATATAGTTAAACACGACTTTTATGCTTATAGCTAAAAAAACATTTTACCCCCTCTAAAAGTACATACAGATAAACTTTTAGACAAATATTCAAAAAAATTTTACAATTACAAACATGCAGTTTATAAATACATCATTTATAAAAATACAAGAGAAAAAGGGGGGGAAATTTACAAAGGGGCCAAAAAAACAGTTTATATTACCAGCTTTCTGCAGGAGATGGCTACAAGGTAAAAGACTTAATACATACATAAAATAGATATTTAAGAGAGAACAAAAATGTTGACATTGAAGCAGAACATTAATTTTGATTTGAAAGTTCATGGCTAAGTTAAATTTTGTATTTTTAGTTTGGGAAAGTCCATAACTTTCGTAAGAGTTCTTAAAATATAAAGTCCCAAAAAGGCTTCAAGGTACGTCGAACATTTTGTACAGCTCTGACAGAAATGCACTTGTAATAGAAAAAAAAATAGAGAACGGTATCACCTGATGTGAATTTGCAGCTGTAACTTCAGCAAGGTCAGAGGTCTTGGTGGATGTGCTCGTCAGCTAGGCCACAGGGTTGCAGGCTTTCGGACCGGGGTCTAGGGCTATACCAAAAGGCTTGAACAAAGGCTTGTTCGGCAGGTGATTCATATGGCTGAGCCTGTTGTCGAAGTCTGGCTTGACGCCGAGTATTAAATCGGTGGTGTGAAGAGAACTCGGCTTTGCCGATTGAGTCAGGAGCTGCTAGGAATTTTTCCAAGTGCCGTCCGCTAGCTGATGAAGAGGGTGGAGGTCTTTTTCGAACCCTTGCCTTTTTCTTAGGTCGTAACGAGTCTGTGTGCACTGAATCTGGAACTGCTAGTACCTTCTGTGGGCGATGTGTTCCAGAGGACTTTGAGGAGGGGGCTTGAGGGCGTTGGAAACCCTTGTTCCAACCATGTTTCTTTTTACTCTGCGGTATAAAAGAGCCATTAGTAAAAGAATAGTCGCGTTTGCGACCAGTTTGCCTAGGGAATTTCACATTAGAATGGTTTGATGACCACTACGAGCTCGTTTTTGTGCGACGGGTCTGCTAACACTAGATTGGTCAGCGGAAGTGCCCTGAACAGATTGTTCGGGTGTTGTAGGAGTAGGTAGTTCATCAGCTGTACAAGAATCAGGAGCACTAGGCTGGGGAGTGAGGTTAGGCGTAAGGACGGACTGTTCGTCAGGTGGGTTTGAACCCGGCACGCTATCACTATCAAGAGTTTCAGTATATGCTAGAGTGCGCTCTTTAAATATTCGGACCTGATCCACATTAATGGTCGTGGGGGTGCCGTTAAAATCGATTGTCAGATTATTATTTACGACTTTTAAAACAGAGAAAGGTCCAATGAATTTTGGCCCAAATTTAGCTACTTTAGAATCTTTTTTAGAGCTTAAAAAATGTGATTCTAGGAGTATTTTATCTCCCACTTTTACTTCTAAAATTCTGCGTTTTAGGTTATAATATAGAGCTTGCTGCTCTT
Organism: Salticus scenicus; assembly: GCA_963930645.1. Taxonomy (NCBI): domain Eukaryota; kingdom Metazoa; phylum Arthropoda; class Arachnida; order Araneae; family Salticidae; genus Salticus; species Salticus scenicus. The sequence goes on along the minus strand of OZ005659.1, from coordinate 119,096,302 downwards.
GAGCTTTTCTCAAATTTCTCTGAACTTCTGGAAGCAATTCTTCAATATTTTGCGTAATAAATTGAGATGCGTTTTGCTGTACCAATACCAGTTTTTGAAAGGGGGTCAGAATCTTTCTGCCCAAAAACAATTCAGCGGGAGGTTTTCCTGTGGCATCACTTACCGCTGTACGAATCGCATAGCCAAAATGATAGAGAAACTGATCCCAATTTTCATGATTTTGACCAATGAACGTCGCAATCATGTTTATTAGAGTTCTATTAACACGTTCGGCCTGATTAGCTTGCGGCCGATATGGAACCGTGAAGACATGTTTAATTTCGAGTGTATCGCAAAGTGCAAAAACATTACTTATAAATTGAGGACCATGGTCCGTTACAATTTGAAGGGGGGCGCCGTAACGAGAAATATAATTATTAAAGAAGGCAGTGGCCACTGCTTGTGCCGAAGCTTTACGTAAAGGCACAAATTCAACCCATTTACTAAAATAATCCACCATAACTAACACATAACGAAATCTATTTGGTTTAGAGAGGGGGTAAGGACCGATTAAGTCAAGTCCAAGAATTTGATTTGGAAAATCAACTTTAATAGGAATTAATTTACCGGCCGGCTTTACATTTTTATAATTATATTGCTGGCACAAGCGACAACTCGAAACATATTCATTAACAAACTTCCTCATTTTAGGAAAGTAACAGGCATCTTTGAGTTTTTTATAAGTTTTCCTAATGCCAAAGTGCCCCGAAATTGGAGAGTCATGAAACTCAAATAGGATGGCTTGACGAAGAGATTGGGGAATTACAACTCGTAATTCGCCATAAGATGATAATAATTTTGAATAAAAAAGCAAGCCAACGATTAAAGAAAAAGATTGGGACCAGTTTAAGGCAATGGCTGATTCCATTAATGAAACTGACTCAGGATCGTCTAAATACTTATAAATTAATCCAAATTCGGGATCATTTTTTTGTTCTTGGATTAATTGATCTCTCGAATTTAATACAGATGCTGGCATAAGCGCTAAAGCTACTTTTTCTTGATCAGATACGAATTTATTGTTTAAAGTAGTGACTAGATTTGTAGAAGCAGATGGGTTAATTTGTTCACTTTCAATTTCCTTTACACAAGTTTCAGTCACGTCTACTAATATTTCGGATTGAACCGGTTCAGCCTTGAAATGCGAATGATGAATATGTGAGGCTTTAACAGTAGAATTTAACTGATCATTCTTTTCATTTAAAGCAAGGGATTGATTTGTAAGATTAGATTCAATCTTATTTTCTTGAGTTTGAGTAGTACGTGATAGAACGTCAGCTACGATATTGTCCGAACCAGGTCGGTGTGTGATGTCTATATTAAAGTTAGCTAATTTTAGAGTCCATCGAATCATGCGAGGGGAGAGGTTCTTTCCAGTTGTTAACCGAGTTAATGCCGCATGATCCGTAACAACTGTTACTGGAAGTTGCGTAAAGTATAAGCGAAATTTTTGCAGTCCCCAAAGCACTGCTAAACATTCACGTTCAGTTACTGGATAATTTCTTTCTGCAGTGTTAAGCGTACGGGATGCATATGCTATTGGGCGGCCTTCTTGGCTTAGAACGGCACCAATGCCGTACGAAGAAGCATCAGTAGCTACTTGAAATTTAATATTATAATTAGGATGAGCTAGTACAGGAGGAGCGCTAAGTATAGTTTTTAAGTTATCAAATGCTTCTTGTGCTTCATTTGACCAGTGAAATTTAACTCTTTTCCTTTTGAGTTTAAAGAGGGGCTCGCATATGTGAGCAAAATTAGGTATAAATTTCCCATACCAAGCATACATGCCTAGAAATCTCGAAACTTGTTTGGAAGTTGTAGGAGGGGGCATGTTTAAAACTGGCTGAACTTTTTCATTATCTACAGAAATACCAGCAGGCGTTATTTTGACACCTAGGTACTTAATTTCCTGCCGTGCAAAATGGCACTTTGAAGAATTTAAAGTTAATCCTGCATTTTGCAGTAGAGTAAAAACAGTTTTTAAATGATCTAAATGCTCATTGTAAGATGAGGTCGTGATTATTATATCATCGAGATAAACATGTACAAATTTATTCAAAACAGGTTTAAGAATAGTTTCCATGGCTTTTTGGAATGTCGCTACAGCCCCTGAACATCCGAAAGGCATTCGTTTAAAACCAAACGTGCCATTTTTAGTTATAAACGCTGTTTTTGATATATCAGCGGGTTTCATTGCAATTTGAAAATAACCCGATGTCAGATCGAGAGTAGACATAAAATTTGTCGTTGTTATATGTGCTAACAAATCATCAATTATAGGCAAGGGATACTGAGGATATTGTGTGATAGAATTGAGCCTACGATAATCGATTGCAAATCTCCATGCCTCCGGGTCAGTAACGGGTTTACCATTTTTCTTACGACATAAAACAACAGGAGATGCATAAGGAGAGGTTACAGGCATAATAATATCATTTTGTAACATTTTATCAATATGCCAATTTATAATATCTTGTTTGGCTTGATCATAACGATAAGGCTTACTAAAGACTGGTTTATTAGTTCCAGTGTCAATTTCATGGCAAACAACATTGGTTAAGCCAGGTGTATTAGAAAATAACTGTTTAAACTGCTTAAGAAAATTAACAAAATCAATTTTTTCAATATGAGTGAGGGCACTTTCCTCTAAATTAACAATTAACTCTGTCGGCTCGACAGGTTTAGAATTTGATTTAGAATCATCAATATGCAAAGATTTATTGGCAAAATTTATTTCAACATTGTTTGCTTTCATAAAATCTAACCCTATAATGCAGGGATGCTTAAGATTGTCGATGACGTAAAAAGGCCAATTAACACTTAAATTATGAATTTTAACATTCAGGCTGACTTCGCCTCTATTAACACAGGACTTGCCTTGAGCCGTTGTAATATTTAAATTTGTCCGCTTTAAAGGTTTAAAGTCAAAATACTTTTTATAAGTTTCATACGCTAGAAAGGAGCGTTCAGCGCCAGTGTCCCAATAAGTAGGTATGAAAGTATCATGAATTATTGCATTCAAATTAGGTAGGTCCACCGGACTGATACAAATAGTGTCTAAACCTATGGAGGTGGTTGAGTTATTCAGTGGCTGTTGACCCTCCTCACAAGAGCCACTTACTCGTTTAACTGACGACTCTGGTTATTACGAGTGTTACGAAAATTTCTGATATTTCTATCAGCTCGAGAAAAGTTTTGATACTGATTTTGATTAGAACGATCGTTCCGAGAATTTTGAAAGGTATTACGCCTTGGCTGCGGCGATTGACGTTCTTGTTGATAGCGATTGAAATTTTGAGGGGGGGGGGGAAATTTTCACGCCTAGAATTTTGCATATTTCCATTACCCCGTTGGCGATTAAAGGTGTTTTCCGCCCTTGGAGGATGTCGTTCTTGATATTTGGCTAAGGTTTGAAACAGACTGTCGTAAGAGGTGACAGGTTTCAGATCAAGGTAATCTTGAATAGGAATAGTCAAAAGCGGGGTTATGATTTCCATTGCAGCGGCAAAAGATAAAACCAATTCCAGCTGCTTTATAATGTCGAATTTACGTAATAGAAATGTAGTAAATTTGTCGTAAAACGACATCTTTGTCGTATAAAGTTCTTGACGGAGTTTGGTTTTATCCACAATAGAAGAAAATGAATTTTTAATTTTGAGCTTCAAATCCTCATACGTAGGATTTTGGCCTAGAGTTCTAGAGGCAATGGTGTCATACCAGATTTTAGCATCTCCTTTTAAGGAGTATTTTAATAAATTAAATTTATCTGCGTCGTCAATTTTACACATATCAAAATACTGCTCAAGATCTTCAAAAAATTTAAGTACATTGTTTGAGCCAGTAAAATAAACCCGAGCGGGGGGGGTGTCGAATTGGTTTGGGCGCCACTGTAGAGTTTGCGTTCCCGCAAACTCCATCTAAACTAGATACTTAGATTACTAAGAGAACACAAGACTTTAAATAACAATAACTAAAGTTTATTTGAGCAGATTAATGGGAGGGCGGCCTGGTAAATTTATATAGCTCAGCCAGCGTTTTACTTAATCAAAATATATGAATCAACAAATTAAGTAGATAACTTTAAATATCTCACCACAGCAGATAGTCGAATGTGTAGAGACGGTCACACTCGTACTCCAATATTACGGCTTCACAATGGGACAGAGGATTCCCTTCTATCCCAGCTTGAACTTCCGAAAACTAATACACTCGCCAACACTCAACGCTACTTAACTTCACGCCACTAAATCTCCACTACTCAACTTCCGATATTCTCCAAAGTAAGAATCAACACCATTCGCTATAAGATCCTCCAACATACACTATCGATCCTCCAACATCCTCTATACGATCCTCCAACATCCTCACATCTACTAAAACCATCTCTATTTTTATACTTCTTTCTACACCCTCCTTTCACTACATTTCAATCCGTACTTTTAAAAATCACTTCTAATTTAACTAATATTCAAAATCTAAGTCTTTTAATGCAACACCCTGCCGACGCAAAACTACTCCGACCTCAACCGTCACCGAGCCACTGGCGACGGAGTGATTTTAACCGTCCCCACTTCCTATCTTGCTGGATCCAGCTTAATTGAAACAACTGTGGTGACGTTCTAACGTCTCAACCTCACAAGCTAACTGCATATTTTTTTTATATTCTGTTTGTATTTCGTACACAAGGAGACAAAAATTGTGCACATGTGCATGTCTCACGTAGACGCAGCTGTGTATTCTTGAGAGTATATTCTGTTTAGGGTTCGTACATATGTACAAACCAAAATGTTTTATAGCATTAAAGTATATGGACAGAATATGTGTGCACCACGATACCAGCCATAAAATTTACACCCAACTGACTGACAAATTGTCACTCGTGTTCCTGAGTCATTCAGAGCTAACTGCATATTTTTTCATATTCTGCTTGTATTTCGTACACAGGGAGACATTTTTTCTCATCATTACCGCGTATAAACGAGTGTATCACGATAGAAGCTGAAAAATTACTCGTTTGCATTTAAAATCAATGTGCATATTGATGAGTCATGCAAACTTATTTGTAGGTTTTTTTTATGTATACATTGTTTATGGTTATTGTACAGGGCACAAAAATTACTTCTTACTATTACGGACTACGGGCAAAAATTTTAACATGGTTACGCCTCATTCAACATAATTAAATTAATGTACATTTTGTACTAACTTAGCACAAATATGGCAATCTTCATAGAATAATAACACAGGACGACATGTAAAATTTTGATTTAATAATTTTGGCTGATCTTTATGTTTTTTTGGTGTGCTGAAACCGAAAATGAAGCCAGTTTTTCTCTATCACGTATAGATTTTTGTCAATACACGGTGCCTACCTATACAATTTCTTTCATTACTCTTCCACAAATATAATTATATAGTAAGTTTTATAGTATCTTTCTAGGATTAATTAATCATATATGCCTATTGTTGTAATTGTGAAGCACTAGTGAGAGTTAAAACCATATCAATCAACCAACCAACCGATTGTTATGATGGTATAGGTAAGAAATCCTGTCGGTAAACACGCTGTATTGACAAAACTCTATACGTGATAGAGAAAAATGGGCTGCATTTTCGGTTTCAGCATATCAAAAAACATAAAGATCAGTTAAAATCATCAAATCAAATTTTGTTAACTTCATTTTTTTAGGCCTGTGAATTAAAAAAATAATAATAACTTTCTGGCTAAAGTACACTATTTCCTAATTATATTATATACTATCTGACCCGTCCGGCTTCGCACGGATGAACAAATTTTAGCTTAAAATGGATTGATATAGAAAAAAAATATATATCAGTTTATGTGTTTGTGAGGTAATATTTACAACTGTTTAAAAATTGTGACTTTTTTAAGGCATATTCTAATGAAAAGTTCCTAAAAAGAAGGAATTTCGAAAGGTAGAAAAATTTAAATTATATGAATTAAAAAATAATGTGTAGGTAACTAGATAAGATACAGCATTGCTAAAGGACCAACATGACGACATTTTACTTAGGTATATATTAATTCTTAAGTTTATTTTTATTGCTATGTATATCTTTTTCTTATGTCTATTGCGTAAGTAAAGCCATTGTCGAGAACGTTTAAGCTATTTCAGTGCTAAATTTCAAATTTCGAAACGGTATCTATATTAATAGAAGAAATAATCTGCCTGTCTGTGTTTGACGTACAATATAAACAATGGCTCGTTAAGTTTAGAATTTTTTTTTCTATAAATAGAAATACGTGCATATTTGCAACATATATTTTTGATATTCCTAATAGAACTTTCAAAAAATTACGTTTCATGCAATTTTTCTCATTTTTTTTTTAAACATATTATTTATTTAAATTAAAATTTCAAGCTGATGATAATAAAATTAAATGTTGACAATTTTCACTTACAGTTTATCTATTTGTTCATTTTTTTTTTTTTTTTTTTTTTTTTTTTTTTTTTTTTACATAAAAAGAAACATTTCTTTACTCACGCGAATAAAATGTATTGAAAAATGAAACCTATGACATGGTTTAATTTATTATTTTATTAAATATAAAATTGACGTAATAATAGCTTTAATTATTATTATTGTTATTATTTTTATTTATTCGTTCTTAAAATATTAATTTTTATTAAATAAATAGCTTATGTGTTTTTTATTTTCTTAAATTTAACGTCCGCAAAGCAATATGGTTACTGTTTTAGTAATGGTTCTCCATAGCGATCATTAATATTTTTTGTGATTTTGGAGATGAATTTAAAAGTTTCTTGCAATATCGTAAAGACCTTGGCGTGATACGTCCTAGTTATCGCGGTGCCAAATTTTAAATATCGCCAAGGAAGTCCTATACGAAAGCATATTTCCAATATGCGAATACATATTTAATTTATTTTAAATGAACCATGTTTCTAATCAATATAATGAAACTAGAATAATCAAATGTCATTTGCATTTCCTTAGCGGCTGTATATTGCGCTACTTGCCATAACTGTTAATTGCTGATAATGTTCGCTAAGTAAATTTAAACTTTCAATTATTCAGTTAAATCATTGAAATAGCGGAACGAAGCGGCAATAAAATTTAATAAGTAAAGTCTCATTGATTCCACAGTGGAACACCAGTATTTAAAAGAGTGAGCTTGTCAGCCATTTTTAATTCACAGGTTAATCAGTAGAACACGCTGGTTCAAACATTCAATGTTGATTGCGGTCGCAGCCACCAAATGCTCTCTGGTTTAACCATGTGTGTGAATGGTCAAATGCGCCAAATTACGTGAATGTCACGTAACTGAAAATAAACGGCGAGAAACAATATACATTTTAGCCATTGTTTGGCTTATATTAGATATCTGTCGTATTTCGCGATATTTTATTTGGAGTTTTAAAATGTAATGCAAAAATATATACATTCCAAATGTATATTTTTGTAATACATATTGTACAAAATATTTTTTCCTATTATCGATTGTTGTCTTAATGGACGTTATTAAAATAACCATGATTTTGAAAGGAATTAAATATGTTTACCAGTTGACATGGCGACCTTTTTATTATTATTATGTTTTTTTTTCGGCAGGGACATTAACAAATCTGCTCCAAAAATTTTGTTTAAAAAATATGTATAGATAACAGAATTTAAAAGTAAATAGGTAAAAAAAAAAAAAAAAAAAAAAAAAAAAAAAAAACTCTGGCTTTAATTTTTTTCTGTTGAATGTTCAACGTTAACTGTAAAGTACATTTTTTAAATATGTTTAAGCATTAATACTTCAACTTGTGAACAAATTACAACTGCGAAATTTGAAATCAATTATAATCATTAGAGAAAGAATGTAGAGCTCGTACATTTCAGGGAAATTAATTTTGAAATACTCATTAGAAACACGCGAGAGCGAAATATTGAAAAAAAATTGATTTTACTATGGCATTTGGGCAGCTTTTTTTTTTTTTTTTTTTTTTTTCTTTTAAGTATTCAGTTATTTGATGGTTATTAAAAGGTTTTGGGGAAGGTTGTGATATCTATCACCCATGGCGGAAAAAAAATGATAAAAATAATGATTGCCAGGTTATCTCACGAATATATTTAATTTCTTCCAAAATTGATGGTTATTTAATAATGTATATTAAGAGAGCAATCAATAATATGAAACAATATTAGTACAATATATACTACAAAAACATAGATCTGATATTTAATACTTAAATATACATCAAACGAAAATATACAGATTTTCATATTACGTTTTCGATCGCCAAATATAAAAATCGTCAAGGACAACAGATATCAAATATATGATTTTTTTTTATTATTAAAATATTGAAAATTTGAATTAATAATCTATTTTATCAATATTTATTATAGCTTGTAGCACTTAGGGACAGTGCAGATAGCTTAAACATGTTTCTAATCAACATAATGAAACTCGAATAATTAAATGTTATTTGCATTTCACTAATGGTTGTATGCGCTGTATATGTTGCACTACTTGCCATAACTGCTTGTTTCTTAAAACGGTCGCCAATTAAATTTAAACTTCTCAATTATTCAATTAAAAAAAATTATTTAAATATAGTGACTGGAGAAGTAGGCAATAAAATTGAATGAGTAAAGCCTCCTTGATTCTTTAATGGAACATGATTCAAAGAGTTAGCCTATTAGAGATTTTTAATTCACTGGATCATCAGTGGAACTCACTGGTTCAAACGTTTAATGTTAATTGCGGTCCACCAAATATTCACTGGTTTAACCATGTGTGTAAATCGCCAAATGCGCTAAATTACGTGACAGTCATATAACTGAAAAAAGTAGAATTATGTTTAAGCGTCAGCACTTATAATGTCGACAAATACTTTTAAATAAATTATTATAATCAATAGAAAAAAGAAACATAATTGCTTACATTTCTGGAAAATTATTTTTGAATTATTAATTTTTAGAAATGCTCGAGAGGGAAATATTAAAGAAATGATTTTCACTACACCAGCAATATTCACTTGCTTGACGACTATCATGAAGTTTTCGGAAGAGATTTGATATTTTGTCTTTGGAGAAATAAGGATCGCTTACTTATCTCGCACAGTATTAATTTCCCTTCAAAAATCATGGCTATAATCAAGCGAAGTGTGACGTCACTAACAATCTGTGGGGCCAAGAAAAAGTTTTCCTATGTTAACCGTCCTTTGGAATTTTTGTAAAAAAATATTAAAAATCAAGGAAATTTTTTCCCGATTTTAATCCTTATATTTAGGTCTTATAAATATGTATTAGTTATTGTGTGCATGCGTTAGATTAAGTTATTTTGCTATCAAATTGATAATATTTTAATTTTAAATTTCAAAACACGTACGTCCATAGTGTCCGAGTTACTTGTTTTGTGTTTGGCGATCAAAAACGTAATACAAAAACATACATACCAGATTTATATTTTCGTAATATATATGGTACGAAATATCGTTTCATATTATTGATTGCTCTCTTAATATATGCTATTAAAATAACCATGACTTTATTTAGGCAATTGAACACAAATTTGACTTCAAATTATAATAGAATATTTATCATTTTCATTTTAATCAGCATATTAGTTGGATATTTATTGTGCTAATATCACCCTTTGAAATGAAATGCTTATGTTTACATTCGAAAATCGAAGATTGCCATTCTTTTTTCTACAGTTTTTAAATTTAAAATTAAAATTTTGTCAATTTAACAGCAAAACAATTTAATATAATACATGCCCAAAATAACTAATACAAATCTATACCCAAATTTAGGGATTAAAATTGGGAAATGATTTTCCTCGACTTTTAATAATTTTTACAAAAGATTCAATGGACGATTAACATAGAAAATCTTTTTCTTGGCCCTACTGACGGTCAGTGACGCCATCACTTTGCTTGCGTATTTTAATAAGGTGTATACACTTTATTATAAATTATACTTTTTAGTATTTAATGTTGAAAAAACATTTAATGCTTCAGGTAAGTTATTTATTTTTAATTCAATTTTGTTTACACATCTGTTTAAACACTAATGCTTAGTATTAAATAAATTAATAAAAAAAATATGAAAAAAAAATAATTATAAGCTACAATCACGTCAGATTTAACGTGTAAATTTAACGTTTCACAAAGCTTTATATGAATTTCAATTTAATTCATGTGCAAATATATTGCTTTTCTTTTCATGTCAAGATATTTAAAAAAACAAAATAAACATGTAAAATTTTGTTTTATGTTGGCAGCAGCTAATTTTTTTAATATTTCATTATTGCCATTTCTATTATGGCTTTTATGGGGATTTTAATTAAAATGCTCAAATTTTAAACTAAAATTTATTTTATCAAAATTAAATATAGCCTATAACAATCCGGGATATTGTAGCTTTTGATCAGTGAAAAAAGTTTTTTAATCGGTTCAGTAGTTTTGGAGATTACCCTCCACAAACATACAATTTTTTGCTCTTTATATAATAGTATAGATTAAACTGTAATTAGAAAAAAAAAAGTTTTTTTTATCCATATGCAAGTTTTATTCTTAAGGCTATTTCCCACTAAAAATAATTTAAATATGACAAATTAATTATAATAAATGCTTAAAAGCATTCTTTTTTTTTCATCATTCTTTTCAATTGACACTTTTGGTTCCAAGCAAAATTTCTCTTTTCTTACTTATGCATGCATACATTAAATATCTTTACGAAGCAAATTTCTTAAGTTATAAATATTTTAAGAGGAAATTAGTTCATTTTAACATATACTGAAGAACAGATTCTATATATTTTGTAACATCAGGAGTGGAAACATATTATTTTTTAATGACGCATTAAATGTAAACTCAGGTTAATAAAATATTCTGCATATACCGTTACATGATTTTAATGCGGCTATAAAGATTTATTTTAAAAGTTATTATAGTTACTTTGTTGAATATTTAGAGTGTCCAATGTAAAAATAAGATAGACATTTTATAACACATCATAAATTAAAAATTTTATATTTGTTTTTAAAATTTACGGTACAACTTTAAAGATAATGCTCTGTTTGTTTTGCACGTGGTTTAATTTTAGATAATTGTAAAGAAGTTGTAAATGGGCATGTGGGATTCCTGTGATAACAGTCAAGGCGTCAGTAATTGTTACAATTGTAAATTTTTCATTGATCTGGTATAACATCTGGAATAACATCTTGAAAACTCTTAGCCCCCCTCCCCCCCCAAAAAAAAAGTTCTGGATCCGCCACTGCCACAAAGTATATACTAATGTTCACATTCACGGAAAACATAACATTTTTCCGTACAGTAGGCAAGTGCGTAGTCTTTCAAAAACTTTTTTATAAAAAAAAAAAAAAAAAAAAAAAAAAAAAAAACACGCACAGGCACAAAGAAACCTCGAATAGTTTGAAATATTTCTACTGATAAGTATAAAGGATTTAAGTTCATATTCTTGATTTTTCAGGAGACGAAAAATAAAGTTAAACTAACTAAAAACAAATCAGCAGAATCGATTAGGAAAAAGGGATTATGTTGGTTTAAACGCTTTATACCATTCAGTGATTGTCAATCTTCATTTAATATAGGGAAAAAATTTAATTAAATATTTATACCAAAGATTAATGCTAAATTTCTGATTTGAATCTTTTTTTACCAATGGATTTTCTCAAAACTAAATGACATGGATTTAAATCCTTTATACCAATCAATAGAGAATTTTTTTCTGAGTCTGGCTATGTACTTAACTCAAAATCGACATTTTTGGACTTAAATCCTTTATACTTATCAGTACAGATATAACAGAGCCAAAGAAGGTGTAAACACATTCGATCAATTACCCTAACACAATTTCTCTAAAATGAAGACAGACAGATAGGCCTTAAAAGTTTTCTGCAATATCATAATCATTTCAGAGTATTATAAAGTCGTTTATTAAAATAAAGCCAACAAAGATGGTTAACTCATTTCACCAAAGAGTTTTCTTTATTGAGAAAATTAATATGACTTTGGTTAACCGCCACTTTGAAGGAAGAAAATTTCTACCACGAACAAGTGATGTGGAAAAATTGGCGGTAAATAATCGAAACACAGGATAACTTGAATTCCCACCTAAAGTGTCGCAACTGGAAAGTTTTGAATTATATAAAAATGACCAAAAGTATACATAAAAGGACAACTAAATAAATGTTTTTAACGTTATAAAGAAGGAAAAAAGTCAATTATTGCATTTTATAGGCAATCGTTTAATTTGTTAAAGCTATAAAGAGATAAACAAATTTTCATGAACTTTTTCGCATAAATTTATTTAGTACTATCAAAACATGAAACGTAACTGTTTGTGTACTATAAGGTATAAAAACATAGTGGCTCAAAATTCGATTAAAAAATATATATGTCTGAATATTTGTATCAAACAATTTATAAAAGATTCTTACAACCCAAACTTCTCAAAAAAAAAAAAAAAAAAAAAAAAAAAAAAAAGATAAATAAATAAAATAAAAAATAAAAAAAGTACAAATAACTATGTTAGTAAATTATATTATTATCCTGATTTCCAACTATTCATTTTAACAAACAATTTTAATCGTTAAATTAAATTTTAATAAAATTAATTTTTACATAGCAATACAAAAATTGGCGAAAAATCTTTTATGATTTTTATGAAAGCAAATAAATCTTTATAATATTTTTTAAAAATAAATTGCAAACAGAAAAACTATATGATTAACATAAATATAAATCCTTTTATCAAAAACTTCAATGAGGAATCCAGTTACTAAAAACAAAACAACATAAAACTTTTGGATTTATAATTAGGTTAATGTTTATTGATCTTATTTAATAAGTAATGAAGCTTAATAAATTAAAACAAAACAAACGCCACCGACAGTTTATTTACGTAACATACTTTTACATCTCATTGATGCAATAACAAATTAGAAAGTAATTAATTATCTGCGGCAGATCATTCATATTCTGTCATCTGTTATTCAACAGATATTTGCATTTGCTTAGGAGCGAAGAAAAGCAATTTCAATTTCTAGTACATCAACTAATTTATTTTCCGGTGATATGTTTTATTTGCTTTTATTTCATTACATATGACGTATTTCATTAACGTAGCTATACCAGATGTAGCTTAAAGGAAATACTTGAATTTTATAGATGATGTTTAATTTTACGTAAAATGGCAACGCGTTTTTGCTGATGTCCAATTATATAAACATATAAAACCTTCCTTTTCAGAAGAATGTTGAAATTTTTTTAAGCAAATACATAATGATTTTAAATTCATTCAAATTTTCAGTTGATAGAGAATGCAATGTACATATATCATAACATTTCCTCTATAAGAAATCATAGGTCTATATTAAAGAAGCATTGTTGTTAATGAAGATTCATTGGAATATTGTAGCTATGCTCTTGTATTTATTAAGAGATTTTTAATAAAGCGCCTTTAGAAAAAAAAATGTATAGATGAAAAGCACTGCATATTTCCATTTAAATAAGTCAGGGGCAACAGTATGATACCGCAATTTACAAAAAAAAAAAAAAAAAAAAAAAAAAAAAAATCCTATTTTTAATAGAATGACATATATATGAAAAAAAAAAAAAAAAGAAAGAAAGAAAGAAAAAGAAAAGAAAAGAAAAGAAAGAAAGAAAAAATTATATCTGCAAATTATAATTCAAAAGCAATAGTTAAATGTGATCCACGAAATAACTTTCATCTCAAAACGTTAAAAAATACATGAAATAAATATTTTGGTATTTCATGGATGAATATTAAACCTATGAGTTTTATTTCTTAGTATGCAAATTTTATTGAAAAAGGGTAATTAAAAATAATAATAATAATAATAATAATAATTTGTAATTATACCCAAATATTAAAATCGGGAAATAATTTTCCTTAATTTTTTACAATTTTTTACAAAAAATCCAATGGATGATTAACATAGGAAATCTTTTACTTGGCCCCAACGACGGTCAGTGACGTCACACTTCGCTTGCGTATAGGAATAAAAATAATTGTTAGTTCTTTCATTCCTCATGATGTCAATTGAAATCATAACATTTCAGATTTTCTTTCTTACCATCTAAATCTCACACTGATTCAAAATTAATAATATCTTTATATATTTTCCTACCGAAAAAAATATATTCTAGATCGTTTCACTATTCCTGTTGATGAATCAAAGGGTGTTTTACTCTATTTTGATAATAATATCGGAATCAATTTCCTTTTTGGGGCAATTTAAGTTAATTAACTGCTTCAAATATTTTTATTTTATTTTTTAATGTTTATAATTTGTATTTTAATTAATTATAAGGTGTAATTAAATATAAGATTAAGATTGTATTTCCAGCTTAAAAAAAAAAAAAAAAAAAAAAAAAAATAGGAATTCTAACTTCTAAACTTTCATTAAATTATTTATTTTAATTAGAAGGTTTTTAATTGAAATTGACTTGGTCATCGTGTCTTCGTGTCACGCTAGTAAACAAAGCGCCTTCATTTTAAAGTAAATATAAGCAAATTCGTTTGTCGTTCTGTGGCTCAGTTGGTAAGAGCGTCCCGTTAGTAACACGGTGGTCATGAGTTCGGTCCCCGGCAGGTCCAGCGTGTTAATTTTTGCAGATAATTAGTAGAAAATGTGTCAACTGATAGAAGAAAATTTTTCGTTGCTTGCACTAAGAATTTTTTGAGGAGTTTTTTTTAAGAAGCATTTTTTTTTTTTTTTTTTTTTTTAGATATTAAAAAAGCACAAAATAAAATGTTTTAAGTAAAAAATACCTGAAAACAAATATTTTTGTAAGCTTTATATGTATATTATATATTACTATTATATGAAATTGGATTTGTCATCGGCTTTTTGTCACGTTAAAAAAACAAGACGCTGTTACAGCGTCATGTTGATAGTGCGAGAGTCGTGTGTTCGATCCTCGCCGGGCCGAGGTGTTATTTTTTGCAAATAATTAATAGAAAAAGTGTCAATTGATAAAAGAAAATATTTCGTTGTGTACGCAGTATCCTAATAATGTTTGAAGATTTCATTTAAAGAGCTTTTTATCTAGTAACTAAAAAGCACAAAATAAAACTTTAAATAAAAATAAAGAAATAAATAAACATTTTTTAGAAGCTTTTTATTGAAATTGTATTTTGTTATCGCGTCTTCATGTCACGCTAATAAATAAGGCACCTCAACTTTAAAGTAAATATCAGCAGTTTTTATAGTCACTCGTTGGCTCAGTTGGTTAGAGCGTCAAGTTGCTAATACGCTGGTGGTGAGTTCCAACCCCGAAGGATCGATGTGCTAAATTTTACAGATGAAATGTGTAATAGAAAATATGCCAATTGATAAAATAAAATTTTTTATTGTCTACACAGTATTCTAAGAATTTTTGAAGAGTTTTTTTAAAGAAGCCTTTTTTTAGATACTAAAAAACACAAAATATAAAGTTAAATATATATATATACATATTCTTTTAAAAGCTTTTTATTGAAATTGGATTTTTATTATCGTGTCTTTGTGTCATTCTGAAAAAGAAGGCGCCTCCACTTTAACGTAAATTTAAACAACCTTTTTCGTCGCTTGTTAGCGCATTTAGTTAGAGTGTCATGGTGATAACGCGATGCTCGTGGGTTCGATCCTCGCAAGCCGATGTGTTACTTTTTTTGCAGATAATTAATAGAAACTATGTCAATTGATAAAAGAAAATCATTCGTTGCCTACACAGTGTCCCAAGGAATTTTGATAGTTTTTAAAGAAACTTCTTTTTGAGTTACTAAACGCACAAAATAAAAATTTCAGTAAAAATAAAAATAAAAATAATTAAATGAATAAAAATTTAAGTAAGTAAATAAATAAATAAAAATAACACTGAAAGTTTTTTATTATTGTGAAGCCCTAAAAAGTCTAAAATTAAAATTTATTCTTGCAGAGACATGCTATAAAATCATAAAAGTTTCAACAACAAGAAAATTTTAAAGAAAAATATAGATATTTCACTTTTGCAAAACATGAAAAATTTTAAATATTCCAAATATTTCAAAAAGCATTCGAGAACAATATTTCTTTTGTATAAGTATTTGTTAGATTTTTCTAGAATGTTCTATGATTTTTCTTGACAGTTCTTAGACTTTTGTTTAGAGCGTCATGCTGATAACGCGATGGTCCCGGATTCGGTCATCGAAAGACGATATTGTACTTTTTTTGCAGATAAATAATAGAAAAAAAAAGTCAATTGATAAACGAAAATCTTCCGTTGTCTACAAAATATCCTAAGAAATTTTAATTAGTTTTCTTAAGTAGCTTTTTCCTTTTTTGTAACTAAAAAGCACAAAATAAAATTTAAGTAAAAAATCATTTTTTAAAGTAAGAAGCTTTTTATTGTGAAGCCCTAAAAAGCATAAAATAAAATGTATTCTGGCAAAGACATGCTACAAAGAAATGAAAGTTTCAACACTAAGAAAATTTTAGAGAAAAATATAGGTACTTTCCTTTTGCAAGAGATGAAAATTTTTTAATGTTCAAAATATTTTAAAAAGCTTTCGAGATATTTGAGAATTCTGGCCTAATGAATGATTTTACAAAAACTAATAACTAAGAAAGGTCTCGAAAGCTTTTTAAAATATTTTGAACATTAAAAAATTTTCATCTCTTGCAAAAGGAAAGTACCTATATTTTTCTCTAAAATTTTCTTAGTGTTGAAACTTTCATTTCTTTGTAGCATGTCTTTGCCAGAATACATTTTATTTTATGCTTTTTAGGGCTTCACAATAAAAAGCTCCTTACTTTAAAAAATGATTTTTTACTTAAATTTTATTTATAATTGTTCCCAAGAAAATTAAACTTTAAATTTTACATCTACTTTTTAAGATAGCAAGCGATCGTGTTCTATACAAAAATCAAACCATTAAATTCATATTTTTATTTATTTTTATTTCGTATTATTGCACGCGCACTATTTATTTCCTAATTCAAAATTATTAAAAAAAAAAAAAAAAAAAACTTTTTCGATATCTCTTGTAACGATACTGATTATTATTAATTTTCTGTTCTTTTTATTTAAAAAAAAAAAAAAAAAAAAAAAAGATTTTGAAGAAATTCTGGCAAAAGCAGAAATTAGTTTAGGGAGGATTATTAGTTTTTTTTTCTTCCTAATTATAACATCGCTTTCAAATTATTCAATTATATTTTCGATAAATTTTAGATTTCGATAAATGTCCAACTATCGAAAAATGATTTCGACAAATGTCCAACTATCGAAAACGACAACGCAAAAATCCCAGATTGAGACTAATAGGCCCTCAGTAATTAAAAAAAAAAAAAAAAAATGTGACTCTTTTCTCTCTAAAATACAGGGTGTCTCTAAATTTGTCTGTGTCTGTGTACAGGGTGTCTCTACTATACATAACAAAGACTTAATAGCATAAACGAGAAATGTAAGTTAAAATAAAATGATTTACAAAGATTTGGGAAAATATCAGTTCAATCGCACGAACATTTTCTGTACAATTCTAGTATACTTTCTGTATGCTGGAATTTGTACATTTGCTGAATTCACGTTCACGTACGGCATGCACAGAAAATAATAATTAACGCCAAAATCTAAGATTTATGCAACCAAATGTACCTAACAACACAGCCATATCACTAATAGATTTCTTCCTTTTAATGAAGTGTTGAAATTAATGTTATTTTAATCGGATACACTGTATATTACTCCTCAAATGTGCTCAATATATAATTGTGACTATTTTAATGTCGTTATCATCTAATTATTTTATTCGTAAAATTAATTTTTATAAAAAGACATTTAAATTGCAATCTAATATTAAAAAAGAAAGAAAGATAATGAAAGAAAATGTATGGTAAATTTATTATAAAAAATGAATGGAGCTTATTAAAAATTTTTCAAATTCCTTATAATTTTTTTATGACTTATTTTGTTGCAACCATAACGTTGGTTACTTTTCTTATGAGTAGATAAAAATGAGTAGATATAATTATGAAGAACATTTCTCTGGTTATAAATATTTTGATGAGCTTTTCTTTTTAGCTTTTTAAAACGTTCTTTCGAGAATGCAATCTACATAAATTGTGACATTGTTGAAAAATGATAGCTAAAAGAGAAAATACAAGTAAAATAATTTTTATTCTTTCATCACAACGTTAAATGTTTATTGCTTATATTTTTATATCTAACACTTTACATTTCTTTTAGAATACCAATGTACAGTAGTATACACAGGAAAAATTATTTCTAAAAGAGATCTTGTTAAATCACGTGACATTGATATTTTAAAAATAAAATCACGTTAATTAAAACTATATTTTATATTAAACAATAAATGAATAAATAAATAAATAAAAATGTATACATTTTAAGCTTTTCGCTTTTCTCACAACGTATTTTCAGGAATTTAATCAATATGTTTCCAATTAACAATTTATATATATATATATATATATATTTATATATGAAAGTTGACAGTTAAAGAGTCTTTAGTTAATTGAGGAGACGTGAGCATAACGAATGGCGACTTGTGAAGTCTGGTGCAGGTTGTTCCTAAGATTTACTTTACATCAAGAAATCAGGAATTAAACAAATGAAGAAGTGGACCTTGTACAGTTTACAAAGCACTAAATGTAGGAGCTGTAAAAAATGTAGGATCAACAAAGTGCTGTATGTAGGAGCTGTAATTATTGTAGGGGAGCACTTGTAATAAAGGATCATACTTCAATCACCCGGTAAACAAAAAGGAGTAGATATTGTAGAATAGAAAATTGCTGCATGTAGGAGCTGTAACTATAATAGGAATTTATTGAAATACTTCTAAAGGCTATTGTAGGAGTAGAACTATAATAAACTAAGAGAAACAAATTATTAATTATCTTATAACAGTGTGTCCTCTTATTGGCAAAATTGCTCCTTCTTTAGAATTTATTGCATTTGTACATTTAATTATATTGATAGCTTCAGACATATAAAGTTCCTGAATATTAGGTGGGGATGAAATTATATTAGCGATATAACATGTAGGATTAGCTTTAGGGTTAGCATATATGAAATCGACAAGAGTATAGCTATTCCCTTCTTTAATATCCCGTATATGTTCTTGTATTCATCTGGTTAAATTCCTCTTTTTTGGCCGATATAGAAGAAAAGTACTTTATTGTTTTCAATGGATAAATCATAAACACCTCCGGAGGGTCCACTTAAGTCACGGTCATTAAGATTTAATTGTTCAATAGTCAAAGGAAAATTGAAAGGGATTAAAAAATTCTATAGTTTCAAAGGTTACTTTTGGCGAAAATTTAATTAATTGTCGCTCAACGAGTGGCGCTGTCATCCCATTTTCTTCATAATATTTACTATGGCAGTATTCACCTGGTTTTCTAGAAAACAAACAAACCAACTGATTACGTCGCACTGATTGCGAGAACTTTCGGTTCGTCTGTTTCTAGCTGTAAACAACCGTAATGATTAGTAGGAATTTTTCACTTTCGTTCTGAATCGTAAACTGAAAGACCCAAAGGCGTCTGCTAGAGAAAATAGGCTCCACCTGCAAATACCGTGAATAGGACAAAATGTCGACATAATTTTAATTATTATTAACAATTGATTGTGAAATTAATAAATATTATTAAGAACAGGTGTAAAAAACTAGGAAAAAAAATTTGTGTATGTAGGAACATCGACCCATCGACGGTGGGATGTACCGCCGAGGAGTGTATAATTTCAGTATTTTTCAGAAAAACTCGCCAGTACCTATAAAACAACGATTCAATCATAGGTCTGTGGAAATTTAAGACAATGTTATAGATTTTTCTAAAGAAAAAAAAAAAAAGGCTTGTCCTAAATTGTTAGAAGAAAATTAACTTTTCTTGGACATTAATTGTTATGCTTCAGTGCGATGAATATCATTTACATTCACCGTGGAAATTCATTTTACTAAATAATGTTTTCAATAAATAGTTTGTAGTTACTATGCGTGGGTTTGTATAATAAAATATAGAAGAAAATCTTGTGGACAGTGTTGCCAGACTTCGGAAAGTTTTATTGAAAAATCACCAATAATTTTGAGAAGTGATATTTGACAAGCAAAATAAATGATTAATCTTTGAAGTTATTAAGCAACCGTTAAAAATAAAATTTAAAAGGTGGATACTGAATAAAAATGTTCCCGAATCTGGAAACACTGCTTGTGGAGGCCACAACACACTAATTTTAATTTAAAACTGACAAACTTGATAGAAAAAAAAAGTTTTGTACTTTCTGTCTTAAATATATAATTCTCTCAATGTGTTATGCATTAAACAGTATTTTTTTTTTTTTTTTTTTTTTTTTTAACTTGTTCACTAACCATCTTCAAGTTTTATTCTTACTTTTATTATCCGGCAAAAATAATGTAATATGCTATTTAATAATTTAAAATACTTTTAAATTATTATACTAAGTAGGTGAGAGCATTTAATTATGCATTTCAAATCCATTAATCTTTTAAAAAGGCACATTTTGTTGCAAGTAAAATGTTTTTTTTCTTCTTTATCTAACGATACATTAAATATCTTTATAAACCGAATTTCTTAAGTTATAAATATTTTGACAAGGAAATTAACTTATTAAAACATATACTGAGGAACACATCCCATAAATTTTGTAACATCATGAGTGGAAAGATATTACCATTTAATGACGCATTAAAGGAAAACTCATATTATTAAAGTATGCTGTATATACTGATATATGCTTCTAATGTAGTTATAAAGATTTATTTTAAAAGTCATTATAGTTATTCGATTACATTTTTAAGCGGTCAGTGTAAAAATAGGAGAGAAATTTATAATACGTTGTATATAAAATGTTTTAGTTTAATTTAAACAATTTATGACGCAAAGTTAACGATATTACTACATTTGTTTTAAATTAGTTTATGAAAAATCTATAAACATAAAAGAATGCACCAACTCACCGACGGTGGGACTAAATCAAAATGGCCGTACCAGTTTTATGAGAGATCCTATGACTCTATTGGTTCTATGAGTAGTCATAAATTCTGGTGTGAACGTTTGTTTTAGGAAACTGACTCCACACTATGACAATGTTTTTGCAATAATCACACCGGATTTTAGGATAATACTCTACCAAAAGTAGTACAAAGGGATTAAAAACGGGTGAGTCTATTCTTTCGGAAAAGGAAGGGTTACTAGGGGGGCAAATTAGTGACTAAAGACTTTTGAGCTAAATTTGTACTATGGAAGCTGCGGTCACAAAATTGTAGTGTGGGTTGGTTATCTGCATCCAACTCCTACTGGGACAAATTTATCAAATTTACCTCTTCTCTATTTAAAGACGGAGGAGCAAAAAACACGTTTTCAAGCTTAACCTTGGCTCATATGATAACAGGAAAGCGAATTTTTGTGTGTCGATTAGTTATACGAAACTTACACGCACTAAAAAGAGATTTTGCATTAATCCTCCCTTTTACCCTTCGGACGGGAGGAAAAGGTAACACTTTTTCATTATTTTGCTCCAAATTATCCGAGAAAGACAAGCGATATAAGAACAGATACGCAGTATAAGGAGATTTTACAAAATTTCCTCCTACCCACTTTTAAGAACACTTGTGATCAAAAAACATGTTTCCAAGAGCAACTTTGATCGAAATTACCTCAAGAAGGTCGATATTATGATGTGTCGGTTAGCTATTTGCAAACAATACGCATTTTAAAGAGATATTGCGAAAATAACCACTTCTCCCACTTTGCGCGGGTGAGCGAAAAACATGTTTTTAAGCATAACTGTGCTCCAAATTACCTCAGAAGAGCGAGTTTTGGTGTAAGGCTTATTTGTTAGTGCACACAACTTACACTTTGATGGGATTGTGTGAAATTTATAACTTCATCAGCAGGGTAGAGGAGGATAAAAGACGGGTAAAGTGCTGCCGAAGATAGTGAGGACGGAATTAGTAAGCTACAGACGGGAAAACCACGGAAGAAAGCTGTGGTAACATGCAATTTCTAATGTTTTTTCTTTCTTTTTTCAAATTTTTATATTAATAAAGACTAGTTTCACCGGTGGGCGAAACTCGACATTTTTTTTTTTTTTTAAATTAAGTATTTAAAAATGAATATAGACATTCAAAGTTCCTGTAAAGATAATTTTCTTATATTTTTTCGTAAAAATAACTAACTAAAGAAAATATATATTGAATTTGTGCCATATATATAACATAGATAGAAGATACAACCATTAAGTAAATGGAAATTAATTGCAACATAGCAGCCCCACCTTTAGTCCAATATGCACCCAAATGAAATCAGCATAGTTTTACATATTATTCATCACATATAAGAGGTTTGGTGTATTTATACATCATTGAAACTGACGTATTGTCTTCTCGTAAATTGCATTAAATTGCAGCATAGTTGCACCGCCTGATGGCCGATATGCACACAAATTAAAATTGTATAGTTGTGAGGTTGAGACTACAGAACGTCTCCACAGTTGTTTGAATTAAGCTGGATCCAGCAAAGTAGAAATTGGGGACGGTTAAAATCGCTTCGTCGCCAGTGACTCGGCGAAAGTTGAGGTCGAGTTAGTTTTGTGTCGGCAGGGTGCTACAATGAAAGAATTAGATTCTGAGTGTTAGATAAATTAGAAGTGATTTTAAAAGGATGGATAGAAATGAAGAGAAAGAGGATGTAGGAAGAAGTATAAAATGGAGATGGTTTTAGTAGATAGTGGTGGATGTCGGAGCATATTATAGTGTGGATATTAGAGTAATATAGTGAATTATGGAAAGTCTTATTTTGGCGAGTATCGAGTAGCGGATATTTAGAGGAGTGAGGAATAAGTCGTGATGAGTGTTACTACGAGTATTTGCTAGCGCTCGTGAAAGTGAATTTCGATCTGTAGGGAATCCTCTGATCGAAAGGGAAGTCGCAGCAGTGGAGTTACGAGTGCAACCGTCTCTACATCTTCAATTGTTTGCTGGAGTGAGATATTTAAGATTATCTAATTTAATTGTTGATACATATATTTTTATTGAGTAATACGCTGACTGAGCCCACCCTCCCATTAATCTGCTCAAATAAACTCTAGTTATTGTTAATCCATGTCTTGTGTTCTCTTACTTATCCATTTAGTGATTTAATTAAGTAATGAATATGGAGTTTGCATCAACGCAAACTTCACATAGTTTTTCATTAAACACATCACATATGTACCAAGTTTGGTGCTTTTATGCGCTGAAGAAGTTGAGACATTCACTCAAATGACGTGAATCATATCACATCAGAGCAACCTATTGAGTGATATGTTCCAATTTAAATCAAGATTAATTTAAATTAATTACTATTCGGGCTTAAATTTTCTCCACTTTTTCAAGAGAAAAAAATTTTGCTAGCACATACACAAACAGGTAAATGGTTATTTTCTAAATATAGGCAATTCATATTTAGGATATCTTAAAACGTCTAAACGAATTAAAAACACTGGAAGTCGAAAATTTTCTAGAATTCGATACTATCTTATGTATCATTCTATAAAACAACGCCACGAACTGGTTAACATGAACACAAAAATATAATCTTATATCTTCTTACAATTACATATTATATATGCAGTTCGATGCAATTTTTGTCAGTAGACGCTGAGGTACAGACATCTGAGAAACTGTAAAAAGTGTTTGCAGCGCCGCCTTTTTACCTATATACACAAAATTTAATAAAAATGATTTTTCATATTATATATCTCACACATTAAATTTGGTAAATTTATATAGCATGCAAGCTGAGATATAGCTTTCCATAAACGGAAAATATTACAGAATAGCAGCGTCACCTGCTGCCCGATATGTACTGAAACTTAATCACAGCAGATTTTTATATAATATATATCTGTTATACTGTTTGGTATACTGTAAATGCCGAGCTTTCCCCGAAATGAGAGGGAATCGGATTGTGGCTGCGCCATGTATTGAATGTTATAGCCCAAAGGCTAATCAGCAGAAACTCTAGTCAAGATCCAACCAAACATAAAGTTTGTTTAATTTAAGTGAATTGGTTCATTAGGTAAAATGATTGCGCAGTTTTGCTGATTCAGAATTCCTGACATTTTCTAAAAAACTAGTAGAATCGCTTCAGAATATCTGAAAATGTGTAAATAAACCGAAATCTGGAAATCGAATAATTTCCGAAATCTTTTACTTCCTTCTTATATATAGTAATAACTTCAATCTTTAAAACATAAATTGGCAGTTTCAGTCAACTGAAATGCATTATGTTTTACCTAAAACATGTGTCTTCAAAATAAATTAGAAATAACATAAATGTGAAACATAAGTAAAGAAAAAAAGAAAAAAGAAATTCAGGGCTAACATAAACCAAATCCTTTTTTAAATTAGCTTTTTTTTTTTTTTTTTTTTTTTTTAATACAGCATTTATCCTTAATTAGAGTATATCATTGACATTTAAAAATTTCGTTCTACCACTCATTCACTCAATAAGCATTTCTATTATAGTCGTTGACGCTTCTTAGAATGAAAATTCTGTCATCGAGATTATAGAGATTCTATATATATACATACAAAGTATTGTGTCTATGATTTATTGAATTTTATTAAATTACCATATTGAACAAATTTCTTGTATAGAATTTTTTAATTACAAATAAGCAGTGTTGCCAGATCTGGCAGATTTTTTATTCAATTACAACCAATAATTTTGAGATGTGATATTTGATCGACATAATAGACAATTAACCTTCAAAGTGATTAGCCAAATGTTACAATTAAAAATTATTGGTGTTTATTGAATAAAAAATCCGCCAGATCTGACAACACTGCAGATAAGTGCGTGTATAAACTGAAAAAGTGCATTAAAAGTAAAGAATTTTTCAGAACATTTTCACATGATAAGATAATAATATTTTTTTTCTACAAACTCACATTATTTATATCTTTCAAGTGATAGCACTTTCAATCCTCCATGCTTATAATTATTTTTTTTTTTTAAACATACAACAAGTTTCATAATTTCGTACATGGATATGGAATTTTGAACATTCATTTAAGTATACTGACCATAAAAGAGCGCAAATCATGCAAGTTTCATTTAAACAATATATATATATATATATGTATATAAATAATCTTTTTTTTTTTTTTTTTTTTTTTTTTTACTTAAGCATTGAATTATTAATTTCTTATGATTCTCTTTTTAAAGATTTTAAAGTTGTTTTAAAAATATCAAAACATTACCAACCACGCAAAAGCAATATACAAATAACACACATCTAATCTAAAGTTGAATTATAAACTATTTTATTTTCCCATAAAAAATAAATAAATAAATAAATAAATAAATAAATAAAATTGGTATAATAATAACAACTTTTATAGTTCTTTGTAAAGCGTAATAAGTCTTAAGTGTATAGTACATTAAACTATAAATTATTTTATTTTTCCATAAAAAAATAATAAATAAAATAAAATAAAATGAACTAAAATAAAAGTGGTGTAATATTAACAATTTTTATAGTTCTTTGTAAAGCGTAATAAGTGTTAAGTGTATCGTACGTTAAACGATAAATTTTTCAATTTTTCAATTTTTCAATTTTATTCTTACAGATATTTTCTACGAAGAATAATTTAAATTGCTAAATATATATATATATATATATATATATATGACAAATTTGTAATAATAAATTTTTTTAAAGAATTAAAAAAAAAAAAATCGAATTGAATTTATTTTTCAGATGCTTTCTACTATTGAGAGATTATTATTACCTTTTTTTCTTTATGTATGGATATACTAAAAAAAAAAAAAAAAAATGTGTATATATTAAATTAAGAACGACAATTCTATAATTATAAATATTTTGACGAGAATAATACTATATTAAAACATACACTAATGAACATGCTCCGTATATATTGTACCATTTTGAATCGAGAAGTTATCCTGCATAATGACACATTAAATGAAAAATTACATCAATAAAAGGTGTTGTAATTACTCTATTGTACTTCTTAACACAGTTAGAAAAGCCCGTTTTGAATATTAAGTTATAACATTTTGGAATAAAGGAGAAATAAAAAGTATATTTTTAATAATGCGTTTTATATTAACAGTTTTATCTTTATTTGTAAAACTTAAGATTCAACTTTAAAGATAGTATTATATTTGTCGCAAATAAGTATATGTTAAAACATATAAAACAAGAAATGAGACAATTTCTTCATCAAAATAGTAACTAATGATTGTAACTTTTCGTGCTTTTTCATGTCTTTCTTTCTTTTTTTAACACGTTTTGATTAGCTTCACCTGTATGTATGTTTGTTTGTATGCTTGTTTGTATGTTTGTAACCGCTCTGAAAGCAAACAAAAAATCTATATTGTAAAAAAAACAAGACTTTCCTTACGTGAACGCTGTGCCTGTGAGGTAAAGAGCTGCGCTACGAACCTAAAGCTCCAGCGTTCAAGCCCAATGAATGGAGATGTTTTAAAAATGGTTTTTCTTTAATTCTAAATTATTTTAATTAAAGGTTTAAATGTATGTAAATGTTATAGCGTGTCACACACACGATTTTCTCTTACCCTGCATTTTAATACTAAGATAGATATTTTGTGCTTTTTAGTTCACATTTCTATGAAAGTGTGACCTTTAATTTTTTTAAACTATAATATTATTTCTTTTTTTTTTCTTTTAATATATTCCTTTAAATATTTTTAAAGAATACCATTTGCATTTGTTTACATAAGATTAAAATTAGTTCTAGAATCACTACCTTTGTCATTTCTTACTGAAAAGTTTTAAATAATTTAGAAATGCATACTTTATTTTTTTTACAAATTAAAAGTAGCCAACTTGAAGAAAATGTTAAATTTTTGAGATTTTGCGAACAGAAGAGAATGTGAAGATTCAGAGACGACAAAAATTACAGTCGGCAGCAAAATTATTGAAGCACTAGCAATAATTCCTACTCAAAAGATGGACATCTAGAACTGTTTTGTGAAGTAAATATTTGTCGAGTCATGATGTTAGTCTTTTACTGTATATAAAAATGTAAGTTGATGATAAAAATTAGCGATCAAACTTTAAAAATATATATATGAAATTGTGGATATGTGCTTCAAAAATTTTGCTGCCGAATGTAAGTAGATGACAATAATTTGAGTATTTTTAATTTCATCATACTGTATTATTAAAGAAAAAGTAAATAATTTTTAATTGTAAAAACTTTTAACATCGTGAGTTTTATCAAGATTGATAAATTTCAAGGAACGTTGCGTGTGAAAGTTGTCTGAATAATTGCCGAAACGTCAGTGGAGGCCCTACATTGAGACTCAAAACGGTTTTGGGCTGTGTCTGTCTGTCTGTCTGTCCGTCTGTCTGTCTCTCTGTCGCGCGATAGCGGCCGCAAAATTAGCGCTATTGACTTGAAATTTGGTACACATGTTCATGAGCCCCACGAAATTAGCTGTATAGTTTTTGGTATGTATTCCATTTGTAGTTCGTGTACAGGGACACGCCAAAGTTTTTCTTATCATTACGGCCTATGGGAGGAATTTGTACGTATCGCGATAGCGGCCGCAAAAAAAGCGCTATTGACTTGAAATTTGGTACACATGTTCATGAGCCCCACGAAATTAGCTGTATAGTTTTTGGTATGTATTCCATTTGTAGTTCGTATACAGGGACGCGCCAAAATTTTTCTTATCATTACGGCTTATGGGAGGAATTTGTATGTATCGGGGTAGAGGCCGCAAAAATAGCGCTATTGACTTGAAATTTGATACACATGTTCATGAGCTCCACGAAATCAGCTGTATAGTTTTTGGTATATATTGCATTTGTAGTTCGTATACAGGGACACGCCAAAGTTTTTCTTATCATTACTGCCTAAGGGAGGAATTTGTATGTATTGCGATAGCGGCCACAAAAATCACGCTATTGACTTGCAATTTGGTACACATATTCATGAGCCCAACGGAATTAGCTGTATAGTTTTAGGTGTGTATTCCATT
Source organism: Salticus scenicus (assembly GCA_963930645.1). Taxonomy (NCBI): domain Eukaryota; kingdom Metazoa; phylum Arthropoda; class Arachnida; order Araneae; family Salticidae; genus Salticus; species Salticus scenicus. Next base: position 119,068,218 of record OZ005659.1, on the reverse strand, counting down.
TGTAGTTCGTGTACAGGGACACGCCAGAGTCATTCTATTATTACGGCCTATGGGAAGAATCTGTATGTACCGCGATAGCCACCGCAAAAATCATGCTATTGACTTCGAATTTTTACCGAAACTTCAGTGGAGTGCCTCTGTTGAGACTCAAAAGGATTTTGTGTTCCGTCTGTCCGTCTGTCTGTCTGTCTGTCTGTCGAGCGATAGCGGCCACAAAAATCACGCTATTGACTTGCAATTTGGTACACATATTTATGAGCCCAACGAAATTAGCTGTATAGTTTTAGGTGTGTATTCCATTTGTAGTTCGTGTACAGGGACACGCCAAAGTCATTCCATTATTACGGCCTATGGGAAGAATCTGTATGTACCGCGATAGCCACTGCAAAAATCAAGCTATTGACTTCGAATTTTTACCGAAACTTCAGTGGAGGGCCTCTGTTGAGACTCAAAAGGATTTTGTGTTCCGTCTGTCCGTCTGTCTGTCTGTCTGTCTGTCGTGCGATAGCGGCCGCAAAAATCACGCTATTGACTTGAAATTTGGTACATATGTTCATGATCCCCACGAAATTAGCTGTATAGTTTTACGTGTGCATTCCATTTGCAGTTCGTGTACAGGGACACGCCAATTTTTTTTTTTTTATCATTACGGCCTATGGGAAGAATTTGTATGTACCGCAATAGCGGCCGCAAAAATTCCCCGATTGATTTGCAAATTGACACATATATTCAGGCTCAGTATAGAAATAGCTATTTATTTTTTTAGGCCTATACTTTTTATGGATTGTATGGATTGTAGACAGGGACACGCCAAAATACTTACGCAAAATATTTCCGATATGCTACGTAATTTTTTTTTTGTATGAAATTTGGAGTTATGAAATTTGGTATTTATGAATTTCAGGGAAATAATACAAGACCGTCGTTCATTAAGAATACATATTGTTGCGTACTTGGGGGTCCGTAAGTTGTCCGAGAATGAAAGGCAAAACTTGCAAAAATTCAGTGATGTATTCACAGGAATTTCCAGAAAAATACAGGTCTATAAACCAAGTATCAGCTTCAATTCAACCAGTAAACACAGCTTAAACAACAGCCGTTAACAGCAAAACAACGGTACAAACTATTTAGCAATAACACATAAAGAAAGTCTCATCTAAAGAGGCTCAAAGCAAAGCAAGAATTTCACGAAACTGACACAGATCTGAGACTGACTGCCTTGGCGAAAAAATGCTCCTTTTATACTTTTTTATCGAACACAGACTGTTCTGGAAAATTCTCATATCTCATAATGAGATTAGAGCTTCCATATTTGGTATATCCCTAATAAGGATTTTCTCGCAAAGGTCGCCAAAAAAAATCGCCAAGGAGGGAAACAGTCGCCAAATTTGGCGCCAAATCCATTTCTTCCCTTATTGGAGCTTTTTTTAAATGTTCTTAAGGGAAAATTAGGCTGTTTTAACGCTAAAACGACTAAAAATGCACAAAGTTAGCATTTTATTAACTTTACTAAACTTCTTTGAAAGAATTGATACAAAAATAAATGCAATTATTTACAATTCCGTAACACTTTATAAGATATGTGATTATGGTAACAAGTCGATCGAATCAATATATACGATTATATAATAAGGAATAAATAAAAATGACCTATTGAATAATGTCTGATGTAAATAGGACGTTGAGGCTCCTGATCTGCAGATCCACTAGTTTTAAGTGAACTTTTAATTTTAATAACAGAATTAAATTTAATATAAATGTAGGTGCAGTAATGAAACGAGGGATTCAGGGGGGGGGGGGGAGAACCTCCTCCACACAGAACTAATTATCATATGAAACTCTTCCGAAACCTAATTTGAATTGTTTTAACATAGGTTTACATAACAGAACTTGTTATCTTACCCCTTAATCTCCAAAGTGCATTTACAGTACTAAATTTCAGGGTAAGAGAAAGTCGTAGGAGTGACACACCAGAGTATTTTAATAATAATAAAAAAATAATAATAATAAATAAACTTTAGATATACTCAGAACGTTTTTTATTTATAATATTGGGAGTTTTACATGGAAATTAATGTCACTATCCGTTAAACTGAAAATATTATTAAATTAAATTTGAGTTAAATGTAAAAGTAATATAATGCTCCCCGAATACCATCAAATAAGATACTATTCAGCATATAGATTAAATATCTTATGAAATAGGAAAATTTTGGGATAAAATATTTTAGATGAGTATGGTAAAGCGAAATTTTCTTTTGTCTGACTTAAGAGCAAAGTATGTAGGGAAATACATATTATAAGCTTTGTGAGCAGGAAATATAAGACAAATATAATGAACATGGTATAACATTTTTAATTTTTGACTAAAAATTCAAAATAGATAATCTAAAATAGTTTTTTACATTTAAAATGAATGTTTATAGTGCACTTTGTTAAATTTATAGACCACTGTTGGTAGCGATAACCCTATCATTAACACTGCAGAATAAAATGAAATTTTTCATTAAAAATGCAGAGAATTGGTGGGATGTACTTACAAAAACTAAACTTGCACTTCAAACTGGATTAAAATAATACCTCGGTGTTAAACCAACATGTTACGGAATGTTAACTTTTTGGAAAAGTAATAAAGGAAGAGATAATGAAAACTATGCAGACTTTTTCGATAAATACAAAATAAGTCTCTTTACAATTTTACTTCCTCTTACATATATTATTGTAGAGGAAATAATTGAAAAGAAATTGTTTCGGTCAAATATTTGAAAATGAGATTTTTGTTTTAGACTTTTTGAGTTATTATTTTTAGCTGTTTATCTGTGTATCCTGTTGTGTAACTGCGTGCATCATAAAAACTCAAGAACACATTTTAACAGGAATTCTAATAGTCTCTATTCTAAATATATATTATAGGGTGGTGACACATCAAACATTTTATTACACAGAAAGTTCATGTACAGGCACTTCGAAGATAATTCAAATTTATTACATCTGTGAGCGAAATTAGTGGTAGGCACAGTTCAGCACCGTTAGACGCTCTGAACGAAATGTAATGAACGTTACATTTTTGGATGAACTAAAGTAAGTTTAATAAAACTAAATTATGGAAATCCCTCACATTTCCCTTACAGGGCCAGATAAAAGAATTTAGGCTTTATATATACAGCGTTAAATTTAGGAACACTGTGTACTGTTAAAAATGGTTTCTCAAAATTGAGCAAAATTCTCTCAAAATAGCTCCAAAACAAAATACATTTAAATCTGAAAACCCATGTATTCAGTTTTGATTATATTGACATGCTCAAAAATAGGGATATTAGGATTATTAGTGGTTAACCCCATTTATGAGCATGTCAATATACTCAAAAATGAGTATATGAGATTTTCAAATTTAAGTATATGTTTTTTCGGAGCTATTTTGAGACAATTTTGCTCATTTCTGAGAAACCACTTTTAACAGTGTATGGCATATATATAGCATTTAGAAATAATACATGAGAGTATAATTTCTATACACTCTATAGAAATTATAGGGATGTATTAAAGGGGATGTATTATAGGGATGTATTCAATTATAGGGATGTCTCTATAGGGATGTATTCAAGTTAATTGAATACATCTTTCTCTGTTCAGTGTAATAGATTCACTTATTTTACTAAATTTCACGAGTCCACTACTCATTCAACATTTACAGTTCGTAATAAGGAAACTAAGTTTTATATTGGAAATTTAAATATAACATAAGGTTTGTTTTAATTCCTGAGATTTTTGATTTTTCTTACACGGTTACACTTTCCCTAGGAATTTTACCAGCCGTGCAACGGAATCCCGGGTGTTTACGCTTGTAACAAACATCTGAAGTTTGTCACATACAATTTTTTAATCAGTTTTTACAGCACTGTTGTCTAATTTTTAATATAACCAAATATCCTGATTGCTTATTCGTTTTATTCGAGCTTTATAAAATGTAAGATATGATGTGCAAGTTGGGGACATACGTAAAAAAGTTCACAATTATGAAACAAACACAGAACTTTTTGGATTTAAAAATTAAAGGAGTCATTGATTCTTGAATCCAATGGTATGGAGATTCTGTTATCGATGCTGATAGATGGCAAGTGTATAGTTCGATTTAAAATTTCGGCTATCAATCGAGTCGTTCGGAGTTTTTTATGGCTTTCTGGCTAGGACCCCCTAAAATTACTCCCATGGAGAGCATTTTACACAGACCCTAAGACCTAAGTGCTGCCAATTGACCTTAACCCTAACACAAAACTAACACATTAGATTCATGAAGATTTTTCACTATCCGAAAACGTTATTTCAATATTTCTTAATTTCCAGTGCATGGTATTGTAAACCGAAGTTACACTTGCCCGAAACAGTGGGACAAGTTGGACAGCGAAACACAAGTTTTAACTTATTATTATTTTTTTAATGATACTTTTTTTAATTTTTTAAAAGCTCGGATATTTTAAAGCCAAGAAGTTTCAATTTGCGCCTAAAAATTTTCAGATGTGTAATAGAACTGAGCAAAATGAGGTCCGAATAAAGCTAAGCTTAAATGTGTGAAACTTACCTCATTTCAACCTTGTCTTTCATTTTTCTAATTTTCTCTCAGCTTCTAAACTGATAGGACACAATTTATTGTTTTAATTAACATTTATCCCTTTTACATTCATTGGTTTTGCACTGAAACGAAACATTTAATTTTATTCTCCTGACAAATTTTTATTTTTTTCCCTTGTTTTAATCGATTTTTTGTTCTTGTTGTTCCTTCTCTATTCGGTAGATAGCTTAATGACTCCGATATTTTATAGATTATATTTTAGAGGAAGCCATATGTAGAAGTAACTACATTTCTTTGTGTAAATATTTTTCTTAAACCTCACGAAAGGCTGCGCTATTATTTAAACTTGAAACAAAATTTTAAAAATATTTTCTTAAAACAGACGTAAAATTTAGAAACCATGCACTGCTTTAATTTAATTGATATATTAACGCTCAAAATTATGATACTTTACATTTTTTTAAATTATGTGGAGACCACTTCTTTCAGTTCATGTCGCTGTCAAGCAAAAGACTGATAAATGAGGCTAGCTTAGAAAACCTATTTAACCGTGTACAAAACTCATTCATCAATTTACTGATGCCAAAATTCAAAACAAAAAAGGAAAAAAAAAAAAAAAAAAAAAAAAAAAAAAAAAAAAAAAAGCAAAAAGAAAACATCCAGCACTTTATTTTTTTGATCAAATATTTGTTAGACAGAAAATGGGATTTGACAACTATCGTTTCATTCTTTAAAAATGTTTATCTGTTGCATTAGTATAAAAAAGAGTAATGTATTAAATGCGATATGTTTGAATAATAATACATATTAGTATAATGTTGTGGAATAAAATAAAGAACAAATTTTGATTTTAATGTAAATAATATTTATCAAGCAAATTTTATAGAATGTTTCTTTTCAATTTTATATACATTTTATACATGTTATTGCTTCTTTAATTCATAATACTTATAGCTTTATTTCTGCGTTACGTTACGAAATTGGAAATTTTTATTTTTATTATTAGATCTGTTTATTAAAATCGAAAACTTCTAAATCAAATATATACATTTTTTAAATCTTTACTCATGTGTAGTCACTCCATGCGCAAATTCTTCACAGTGAAGTAATTTTCATCCGAATTATGCTTGTAAAGGTGTTTTGAATTCTGTCCCCATGTGTGGTAAAGGGGTAATTTCGGTAAATCCCGTTACTTTAGGTGTTAGATACATATAAACAATACAAGAACTAAAATTCGTGACCGCAGCTGCCATAGATTTCTCAGAACAAATTTAGCGCTAATATGGGTGTCTCGATTTCCCCCCTCGTAACCCCCCCTCCAAAAAAAAAAAAAAAAATTTCGCAAATCACAAAAATAAATAAATAAATAAATAAATAAAATAAATAAATAAACAAATAAATAAAAAGTGTTTTTTGAAATATTCTAAGGAATTCGCATAACTTTTTTTTTTTTTTTTTTTTTTTTAAATATGTTTGCTCTATTTTTGGTAGCGTTCAACTAAAAAATCCGGAATTTGTTAGATTTTCCGCTAAAAATCGATTTCCCCTTCCTTCCCCTTAAAAATCGAAAATTCCTAAATCGCAGATAATGCTTCATTTGTACTCATGTGTAGACTCCCCATGTGATGTCTTTACTGTGAAGTAATTTTGAGCCGTGTTATGTTTACAAACCTGTTTTTGTCTTTTGTCTCTCCAAATTGTGAACAAGGGGCGGGGGATTTCGAAAAAGTTGATAGATATAATTTTATGTTGGGTGAAGAACTAAATTTCTACCAAGCGCCGTTGAAGTCTGTCCAGTCGTTCTCACGTGATACCCGGACAAATATAGCGTTACAGACATATAGACACGACGACACACGCATACACAGACAAAATTTTCTGAAGTCGTTTTTGGCTTTCATGGTGTGTGAAACGTGAAGATATCGCAAAATTGTTTGATTCTGACAAATTTACAGAGAATAGTCGAATTTTATTGATATAGGTTGAAACACTAACAATATAAAATTAAGCATCTCACAATTGTATAAAAAGAATACTTTTAGAACTTATGAATTTAAATTTCATATATATAGTTTTTTTTTTTTTTTTTTTTTTTTTTTTTTAAGTTTATGTGTAGAAAGGTAGAAAAACAACCTAACCAAACAGGGATGTTTCAAAGAATTTATTGAAAATATATATGTACGTATGTCAAAATTCACTGACACCTTCCTGTGAAGTTTATGTATTGATTTCCATAACACTTTTTTGAACCATGTCAAAGCATCTAAAAATGTATGATGAAAATCTTTTATATTTCCATATTGAAAAAAAAAAAAAAAAAATCTATATCATAAAAAATAACTGATTTTATTCAATATAGGATGTATGTATATATATGTATATATATATATATATTGGTGAAAGTTATAACTGTCATAAACATAAATATTGAAATATTTTTACTATATATTCTGGTAAATATTTTCAAACAAAATAGAGTTTTAAAACGATGGAATATTATGTTATAAAAATAATAAAACACATTAACCCGTTAACGCCCAAATTAATTTTGCAAAATATTATTAGTCGATTATTTCACTTCTAAATTAATATAGACAACTTACAGTAAAATATATTAACTTAAACAATTCCTCTGATAGTTTTAAATTTTAAGCCTATTCTCATTTATTGAAGTTTAGGGTTCTAGCGATAAAACTTCGATATAGAAAAACTTTGAGATAACCGATGAAATTTCTTTTATATGTTGACAAAGATGTCGAAAGTAAAATATTATAATATATATTGTTATTAAACTTGATTTAAGTTATTATAGTTGCGCAAAAAGCAAATACACGTGCGACGAATGAAAAATCATAAAAATGACTATTGAAATTATTATATAATGATTAATAGTAGTCACATAAAAATTTCTGGGATCATTTAAAATGGCGCTATAAAATGTCTCTAAAAAGCAGAAATCATCCAAAAAAAATTACAAAAAATATACGTGCTATTTTATTAGATGTCCTCAAAGGACACTGGGCGCTAACGGGTTAATACCTTGTTAAAAAAAAAAAAAAATTGCAGATAGTAAAAAACCGTTCTTTTGTTCGAATAATTCGATTGTACATATAGTTTTACTTTCATCTATCTATCTATCTATTTATCTACACACACACACACATATCTATATCTATCTACATATATATATATATATATAAATACACGTATATATAAGATAAAAAATATATACATTGGAAAAAAAAAATTGTCTTTTAAAGAATTTATGCGGTTTGAGACGTCTCGATCAAAATTCGACCATTCTCAGAAAATGTATGAGTGTGTGCTTATATTTCATCCAAATACTGTGGACGTTGCATCACTATAACTAATGAATGAAAATTATCCAATCTTGATATCACTGACTCAAGTGGTGTTGATGATATATGGAAATCAGTCGCTCAATAGAGGGCGCTGTCACTTTTTCTTATTTACTTTTAATTTTTTTATTGTGATTTTGTATAAATGTAGATAATCAAAATATTTTATTTTCTTATTGTGAAATTAATATATATATATATATATATATATGCGTGTAAGTGTGTGTAGTGCGTAATGTTAATTGCTTCTCTCCTGGGAGAAAGTATCCCCCGTTCTAATGCGATTTTTCATTATGAGTATATTTCATAAGGATACATCAATACATTGTAATAAATGCTTGAACCAGATATATGTGATGATATAAAGCAAAGCTATCTATTATTTTCATTTTTAACAGAAAAAATCCTGTAATTAAAGAAATTACTTAAGGTGTCGTGTATAAGGTGTAAAATTTATATTCTCTTGATATTTAGTGTTATACTTATCTGAGATTAAATCTGTTTATATTCATCAGACGATTTCATTTTAGTAAATGATATGTTAAATATATTATTTGTATTATTTGTATAGAGGGAAATATGCAATATGTTGTGATGGCAAGATTTTTTTTTCTTTTTTATAGTTTTATTCCCCTTAAAATTTTCTATGGATGTAAAGCAATATATAATACATTCTTTCTCTTTCATGTCTTTAGCTTGTGAACTTTAATTCAAAGTGTACTATAGTAAAAATAAATTCAAATATAAAATAAAATAAACTTATATAAATACGAAATCTTTGTCAAGGAAAAGTAAAGTATAATATAGATTTTGTTTTCATTTTTTTCCGTTTAGAGCTTCAAGAGTGTTTTTTTTTTTTTATTTGTTGACATAAATGGACTCAGTTAAGCTCCATCTATATTAATAAAATCAGACTTTGTAACTCAAAAAAAAAAAAAAAAAAAAAAAAAAAAAGGCAATAGTTTTACATTTTACTCATCGTTGAGTTGAAGCCAAGAATGACTTCAGAAAAATTTCTGTGCTTGCTTATGTGCGTGTCGTTCTGTCTATTGACACTATTTTTGTCCGGGTATCACGTAAGATCGATTAGAAGAGATTCAATACACTTGTCAAAAAATAGGTCTGTACCCAATTTAAAATTATATGTATCGAACATTTCAAAATTTTGATTAGTTAGAGATGTGGTTAAAAAATGCATACGCAAGCCCTACAAGGATTCTGTGAGTAAGAGGATTAGAATGGGAAAAACAAATGTGTTATTTTTATGCTTTAGACACAAGAGAACCCTAGAGCATAGTTTATAGTGGGGAGACTGGATGATGATATTCATAAAAATATCTGGTCATGTCGAAATAGAAGAACCCATGTTCGATCGCTGTTAATAGGAATAAGAAGTTGATCTCCACTGAAAGAAAATTAAATATCATTTTTCGGAAGAATAATTATCTTGAAAAATATCCATCATAATACAAAAGAAAACCACTATTTAAGAATTTATAAGTTTGATTTTATTTTGCAAGATAATCTTCAAGAAACCATTATTTACGTTTAAGTAAGCCATGCCGTTCAAAAGTATTTTTCTAGAGACCACAAACAAAGTACATTTCTATAGAACAAGGGGAAAAGTGAAATTTATTATTTTAAGGATTAGGCCTACACATGTTACCAGCGTTAAAAATCAAATTGTAACTGAGTATCTTTCGCCAAATCTGCTTGGCACCAAAAACTAATTTGACTGAACCCATTTTAATTTTTTTTGTATTATAAACATAAATGAGAGATAAAATGTTGACCAATAATTAAATTACGTCATAGGATTTGAATAAATTTTGTCAGGTATCCAGAAATAGGCTAAAAGCGCGAAATCTATTGATAAAAACATTAAAAATAATTTTCACGTATTTTGTCATTCAACGGATATCTTTCGTTCGTTTGGAGACCGGATGTTAAAACCGCATACTTATATAAAAAAAATGGCTTTTCTTTCTTTTATATATATATATATATATATATATATATATATATATATCTTTATATATATATTTCTTTTGTGCGTGTGTTTGTCACTGAACTCCTCCTAAACGGCTGGACCGAGCTTAATGAAATTTTTTGTGTGTCTTCAGGTGGATTCGAGAATGGTTTAGATTTGCAATTCAGTTCAATTGGATAGTTGGATCAAAAGATATTAAATAAAAACTCCATTTTAACTTTAAAATGATTAAAAAGAAAAATATATTTGATGCCAAAATAAACAAAATTCACGTTTATTTATTTATTTATTTTTTTTTTCCGGAAATAAAATATTTTTAATTTTATTAAAAAGAATGATGTGATAAACAATAGAAATTAGAAAAAAAAATATACCATGAAAATATTCGCGTGTAAATAAATATTTTCATAGAGATACTTGGTATTAGCTTAAAATTTTTATTTAATTTAGTAGTACTTTTCTTTTCTACAGTAAAACAAAATTTTCGTTTTAATTGATACTTTATATGTAACTTATAAAGGGTCTTTTATGTTTTCACCTTAATTGTAAATAGTAATAATTTCGAATTTATTAGAATTTTTTTTTTTTTTTTTTTTTTTGTATGAAACAGCTTTAGTTTGGAAAAATTTGAAATTTGGCAACGAAGTAGTACGGACGTTTCTCAAGAAGATCATCAGTTACGCAATTGAGATAGCCATGTTAATTCATCGTAAAAATGGCCAAAAATATTTAAAGTCGACAAGGGGGGGGGGAGGTCTATACTAAAGCTGTGCCTTTGTATTTATCTTTATATATATATATTTCTTTTGTGCGTGTGTATGTCACTGAACTCCTCCTAAACGGCTGGACCGAGTTTAATGAAATTTTTTGTGTGTCTTCAAGTGAATTCGAGAATGGTTTAGATTTACAATTCAGTCCAATTTAAATTGTTTATTTAATTAATTTATCACTTATAAACTGTTGTTGATTTTGGAATGTTTCACATTGGATCCGGCAGACTGCGCTACGATCGTAAGTATCGGATATTCAGTAATACGCAAGCGAAGTGATGACGTCACTTGCCGTCCGTGGATGCAAAAAAAATATTTCCTATGTTAATCGCCCATTGGATTTTTTGTAAAAAATTACAAAATATCGAGGAAAATTATTTCCCGATTTTAATCCCCATATTTGGGTATAGATATGTATTAGTTATCATGTGCATGCGTTAGATTGAGTTGTTTTTGCTGTAAAATTGATAAAATTTGAATTTTTAATCTCAAAACTCTGTCATCCTTGGCAGAAAAAAAATATCGCCATATCATCTGGAGAACATATTTAATTTCTTTCAAAAATAATGGTTATTTCGACAACATATATTAAGAGAGTAATGAGTAATATGAAACAATTTCGTACAATACATATTACGAAAATATACATCTGGCATGTATATTTTCGTATTACGTTTTTGATCGCCAAATACAAAAAACGCCAAGGAAGACAGAGTTTTGAAATTTAAAATTAAAATTTTGTCAATTTGAGAGCAAAATAACTCAATCTAACACATGCATACGATAACTAATACATATCTATACCCAAATACGGGGATTAAAATCGAGAAATAATTTTCCTCGATTTTTAATAATTTTTTATAAAAAATCCAATAGGAGATTAACATAGGAAATCTTTTTCTTGCATCCACTGACGGTCAGTGACGTCATACTTCGCTTGCGTATATTCTGTTGTAATTCCAGTTTGTCCCGACAGTTGGTGCTGCGATCAAATTCAGAAATATTTTGTAAGTTCGTGTGATTATTCTAATACAAAAAATTGTGTCCTAATTGAAATATTACATCAAGATATAATTAGTGTTTGAAGAGTTTTGAAGTGTGCATAAAAAACTATACATTTTGCAAATTTGGTGCGGAATTGGAGTGAGTATTTTATATAATTTTCTATCAAATTTACACGTGCGTTGATTAACAACCACCCTAACCTACAAATTTATTTGTGTAGCTAATTTATTATATTTTATTTATTTTTTTTTTTTTTGTATGGAACACTTTTAGTACCGGATCCCTTTGGCAAAATTTGAAATTTGGCACCGAAGTAGCTCGGACGCTTCTCGCCAAGATCTTTAGATCCACAATTGAGATAGCCATTTCAATTCATCGCAAAAATGGCTTAAAATATTTAAAGTCACCAAAGGGGTCCTAATTTGTGGCTTAGATTTAGAAAATCTGTGCTTTTCTCACGGCCAATTATATGTTGCGTGTTCCAGGGTTGGAAAAACTTCGAATTTGATTGTGTATACTCCTCAAGGATTAACCAAAAATATTGTACATCCAATGGCATTACGGTAAATTCAGTTTTTGTAGATAAAAAAAATATACCCGTTATGAAATAAATTGAGTTTCAACTTTTTCACCTTTAATTAAAACGAGTTTAAGTTTTTATTTAATATGAACTCTGCATTTCACTTCGCTCATACTATACACATACATCATGCATCGATTGATTGAATTGTGATAAATGTACATGTAATGATGTTAGATATTGTAATAACTTTTTGATAAAAATTTTCATCAAATCGGTTCAGATTGTTACAGCTTATTCAAAAAAGACGGAATTTTTATGTGAAATTCGTTGCTATCAGAGATTCTTTCATAAATTGAAATATTTGCCGTCTTAAATAAAATTTTGTGCTGTTCGGCATTCAGCGGAGGTTTTAAATAACAAGTAGCAAGTAGAAAGTACCAAGTAGCAAGTAGCAAGAAGCAAGTAGCGAAAATTTTGGTAATTATGTCTTTTACGTTATAATCGGAATTCACAGTCACCGTTCACAGCGCTCCATACCTGTTTCACTTATATACCACATCCTTACACACTTGCAATAAGTTAGTTATTTTTTTTTCTAGCAAAATATTCTCTAGAAATAATTTAAATGACAAAGCAACGTTTGTCGGGTCAGCTAGTATATATATATATATATATATATATATATATATATATATATATATATATATGGTGATTACTTGATTTGAGTAGAGCATAGAAGAATAATTTTTCGAATATTGGAGCAATAAATTATACGAAATTACAGATTAATAAAAAAGAAATAAAATAAAATAGATTAAGCGAATTGAACTAAAATATATTAGATTCTTTTAGAAAAGAAAATATAATGTTTGCTTGCATTTTAAATAAATAAAATGTAATTTAGATTATTATTATTTATTTTATTTATTTATTTATTTATTTTTAAAAAAGCTTACGAGATCTTTTAAACATCACAAACACCAAAATGGTTTCAGAATATTTTCTTTGTTTACATCCGAAGGGTAGAGGACAATTTCAAAATTTTAATTAGATTTACAAGTATAAGCAAGAAGACCTTCTGTAAAAAATTAAAATACACATATATGTTTAGGTATTTAAATACGTTACAATAACTATATTTGACAAAAAGTTGACATTTTATTTGTGTTCTGTTTATTGATGTAAACTATTTGTTCTCTTACGAAGACGGTATATTTCCTAACTTTTTAAAATTTATATTTCCCTTTAAAATTTAGATTGTTTTGTATATACAACATACTTTATCGCAAGTGTGTGTGTTATCAACGTAGCTTTAGAATACATAGTTGTAGAAAATTTAAATTTTATTTTAAAAAGGAATTAAATGAAATTAATATAAGAATGCTACACTGCTATTTTGCGGTAATTCCCCTCATACCGCATTAACTATGAAATAAAATTGTTCTTAAACTTACATTGAATTATTTTTAATATATGATTCTACAAAGTATAACGTGTCTTTACAGTACCGGAGACCGCGGTAGATAGAGTCGTGCTCGCAATCTTCCACCTGCGGGTTATGTACTCTAGCCGGACAAAGACCGTCGTGTACACTAATGGTTGCTGGTGCACGTAAAATCTGTCGTGACCGCAATGTCCTCCATGTTCCCATCAAAATTATACCTCTGTGGATTACAGAAGCGTGGGAATCATCCTCTCCATGTAGGATAAAAATTGTGATGGCATGTCTCCAACTACCTCTAGGGTTGAGTTCCAAACCGTTGCCAATTGTCCATTGCGCAGCACTAGAGCGACGCAATCACCCAAACAACTAACCAACCTTTACAGTACCGATATGCAGGGTAAAAAAAATTGTGCATGTGCCACACCTTCTACAGTCTTTAATAACACTTTATTTTTCATAGAAAAAAATCCACCGTAATTAAGCACAGAAAACTGCTAATGGTATATAAAAAGTTCCTATAAATTATTATTCTCAGCTTTAAACCGTAAAAGTTCGGAACAGTGATGAAATAATAATAAATTGTTTATACAGAATAATTTTCTTCTGAAGCTATTGATTTTATAGATATTTTTCATTACAATTTTTATGCAAAATAATTTTTATAATGAATAGCTTTGGAAAACTTATCATATTTCCAAATACTGAAATACTTTAAATTATGTTCTGTTAAATTTAAATGAGAAGAACTAAAAGAAAATTACAAAAAAATATTTTTGCTAAAGTGTTATAAATTCTGTAGTATATTATGAAAGTTAAGGCCGAGATTACTCAAAGACAAATTGTCTAAAACCAGAAAAAAATCTCAAAAATTTAAATAATGCAAAGAAAACCAATACATTGTAACCTCTGTTCATAGAATTATTTTTGTTCTTGGTACTATATTCTAATATTTTAGTTCCTAAATAATATTTTTTGTATATATGCCACTTGTTTTATCAATATGCAAATGTATATATATATATATATATATATAATAACGATATTTAAATATGTATTATCAGATTATATTTCAGTTTTTTGGCAAGTTTTTTAGCTATTTTGAAAATATTTTAAAATTATTATATGTCTTAATTATACAGTTCAATCTGTTTCGTAAGAGCATATTGTGTAATATTCATGAAAATTCATAAAATATATAGTACAATAAATAAATAAATTAATAAATAAATAAATAAATAAATAAATAAAAATAATAAATCTTTTTTAAAATAGCTATTTGAGAATCTAGATTAACTAGCTTCTAACAATGCGTGATGTCTATAATTCTATAAATTCTATCACTGACTTTCTTTATATAAGAATACGTATATGAATTGCCTTTATTAAACCATCAAACATTCACTGAAAAAAAAAAAGTCTGTTAAAAAACAAGAAAATTTCTGTAACATTTTCAAAAACAACTGATATTTATTAAAATTAAAGAAATTTAGCTCTGTAGTAAAAAATCTGTGTAGAAAATTTGCAGTATTAAAACCTGTAATAAAATGTACTACATTAAAATCTGTAGTAGAAAATTTGTAGTATTCTGTGTTGGAAATTTATAACCATTGATACATATTTCATTTGGTGGTTACATATATTTTTCTGTTTTGCATACCTATAATTGGTATGAAAGCTGGTATGACAACTGCTAAATAGCATATGCTAGTGCGCTTCCAGGACTGGGAATAAATAATGCCACCGCTTGCAATGCGGAATAATCTGATTCGATCCTTCCTGGAAGGACTAGAGACTTTTATTTATTGTGAGAATTTTTACTCGAAGTCCAATTGAAAAAAAAAAAAAAAAAAACAATTGTGTACGAATATTCTCTGTATTTTTCTGTTGTCGAATATTTTTCTTAAAATATATTTCACACAGCATATAGATATTTTATGGCAACATCGTTACCAGCATTTTACTGTCATACAACAGGAATTTCTTTACGATGTTCACCAAAATACACAAATAAACAACAATCAGAATATACAAATTAATTTAGCATCTGACATTTCAAGAATAAATACATTCTTACTGTTCAAAAATTTATAGTAGTCAGCAATAAAATCTACGATTATTTGTAAATCCTCTTACATCACTAACAAATCATCGTAAATCCGTGTGAACATTTAGCATTTGTTTGAAAAATACTTTAGATTTTATTTCTTTATTTGGAGAAGGAGAAACCATAAATCCGCATCTTTATTATCAAATACAAAACTTTGACAAAACACCATAAAATACAAGAACTCGTAACAATTGTTTGGGTTTGTAGAAGGCACAACCCTGTTGTTCTTGTCGTTAATGCTCATCCCAAAGACTATCAGGGATAAAACAGGTTTATGAAATTGTGCACCCTAAATAAGTCTAGAATCAATGAAGGATTGGCAGTAAGATCCTGCTTAGAAAGCGCCAGGCACTCAAGAATAAGATCAGGGGAAGCCTGTTCAATAGAACACTTCGCACATACTTCAAAATGCTTGGAACCACCCAAAACTGTCAAAGATATAATATTACCACTGAGGAATCGAATGAGGGTGATCGTGCCTGTTACAATCAAGTGCCAGAGAGTCACCCGGCAGGTGACTTAGATACCAATGGTGCACTGTAGGAACAGGACAAGAGGAATAGTTCTGGTTCTTGACCACTGAAAAAAGCTCCATAAAGGTGAGAGGCGAAGGAAACTTGTAGGCTTCCTTAGCACCAGTCTTGGAAAGGGTGTCAGCAATCTCGTTGCTCCTGATATCGACATGAGAGGGAATCCACTATAGGGGAATCTGATGAGACAAGAAGAGGCGCTTCAACTTTTTAAGAATATTAACTCTTGTATCATCTCTCCCACAATGACAATTGGCCAAATGTTTGATAGATCTTCAACTGTCTGAAAGTATCCAGATTTCCTTACCATCAAAAAGTGATCCAAGAGAATTAAGGGCTTCATCTGTGACTATTAATTCGCTACGAAAGACTGAGCAGTAGTTATAATTCCTTCTCTGAATCCTTAGTTCTTGAATTTTGGACATGACGTAAATTTCACTGGCTGCACCATCACTATCATTTTTCTACTGTCAGTGTACACCTTAACAGCATTCGATGGAATAGTATTAATTCTTTCAAGAGCCAGTTGTCTTAAATAATCAGGCACGACTCTTTTTCAGGTGACTTTGTAGCTTTGACGCTTTGTTTGCAGCACTCGCGCCTTTTTTGCTCACCTGACAAATGGTCTTGTATTATTTCGACTCGAAACAAGTGTTGTAAGTTCTTGAATTTTATGGTGTTTTTTAAATGTATTGTACTTATTATTTATAATTGCCAGTTTTGTAATGCTTTGTTATTATCACCTTTATTAGTCTAATAAAATCATATTTTTGAAGTTTCTAAATTTTATTTTACGATTTTAATTGTTATTCATATGTTTATTTAATAACGGGTAATATGATTTATGAAGTATAATAAAATATTTTATGATTACCCAAATATTAAATTTGAATAAAAACTTTTATTTATTTTTAATGAGAATTGATAGAAAATGCATCAATCAAAAACTTTATTCTGGAATTTACTCTCTAATGTCAACCTCTTTCTAACTATGTTCTCTAAGATCCCATATTCTCTAATGCAGCATGAAATTTTCTAATAAAGAAACTGTCGGTGTGTTTCAAAACAAATGTCCCCAAACATGAAATATATCATTAATAAAGCCTCCAAGAAGAATATGAGCAGTTTTTCATTGTTTTATTTATTTCTACACATATTGCATAAATATTTAGGCGTTTAAAATTCCATTACATGCGATTTAAAATTAACTACAACATCTTTTATATAAGATAAATTTTATTTCTCTATGATGTTTAAATGTAATATCTCTTAAGTTATGATGTTGCAAAATATGCTATCTGTGCTCTTGAGCACGTTTTAATAAGCTCATTTTCCCATCAGAATTTAATAACTTTCAAATATGCGTTCATAAATATGTTTTAATATACTGTCAAACATTAAAGACTGTAGTTTTGATATGATAACAGAACTTCTGAATTGCTCGAAGAATGGAAAAATATTTCGAAATATTTTATGAATAAATTTTGATAAATTTACCAATCCTGCGAATTTACAGGTGCTTTAATTTAGTGTCTTAAATTTGTATTTTATAAAGCAGTTTTTTTTCCAGCCATATTTATACAAAAAAATATTGGATTTGTAAAAGTATTCATGCACCAATTTTTGTATGAATTTGAACCTTTGGTATTGTTTTAAAAATATTTGGCAATATCAGTGATGATTTAGAAAATAACCGTCAGTGTTTGTGTGTATACGCAAGAAACATATTGTTACGTTCTTTATCAAGCACACTGAAAAAAAGAAGAAATAAAAAGAAAATTTTTAATCGCACCTTGACGTAATTTAATGTCAATTAATTTTTAGAACATATTGCTTAACAGCTATCTTTACCATGCAACAATTCTCCCCATTTACGAGAAAGCTATATGTAAATTTCTAAAGCTGTACATACCTTAATATGCAGAAAGTTGTTATAAAATATAAAGTTCCTTGTATTTAAGTACATATCCGCCAATAGATGTCGCTGCTTTCATCAACATTCCCCCTATACTTTAAGGCATTATTTAAGACTCTATAGCATTTATATGCAATAATCATGTTATGTGATATGGGTTATGCAAAAGAGAGTTCTATGTATATGTATATAAACTAGCGAGCTTAGTCCCCTTCGCCCCCCTTGCCCCCCTCCTAATAATATTACTTTCGAAAATATTCTCATTCGGTTTGTAAACCCAAAAAATCTACATTTACCAATTTTGAACGTTTTAAGTCAATTTTTATTTTTCCCCCTTCACACACCCGTTCCTCCCATCCTAAAAATTTTACACTTTTGAAAATATTTTCATTCCACTTGCAGACCCCTAAAACCTATACATACCAATTTTGAACGGTCTAACTCTATATGTAGTTTTTTGCCCCACTCGCTCCCCTTTTCGCCCCTCCTAATTATTTTACATGTTCGAAAATATCCGCATTTCACTTGTAGGCCCCTAAAACCTATACATACCAATTTTCAACGGTTTTACACAATTTCTATATTTTGCCCCCTTCGCCACCCTTCCCGCCGTTCCAAATAATTTTGCGCTTTCGAAAATATCCTCATTCAGTCTGTAAGCTCCTAAAACCTATACCCAATTTTGAACGGTCTAATTAAATTTCTATTTTTTTCCCCTTCTCCCCTCTTAATAATTTTACACTTTTGAAAATATATTTAATCCACTTGTAGGGCCCAAAAACCTATACATACCAATTTTAAACAGTCTAACTCTTTATTTAGTTTTTTGTTACCCTCGCCAACCAAAATTGATGAAATTTGAACTGTAAGTTGATCTTGTGTTGTACAGGCTGTATATTAATTTTTTTTTCTATGTCCGTGAGAGAAAATTTAAAAAGTTTGAAAACTGCAACTTTTAATCCCACTTCAAAAACGCCTGACTTGTGTTGCAGATGTTTTCTTTTCCGTCCAAACAGTTCAGTAAATCGCCTGCTTTCAGTTTAGATTCAACTGATTTTTTTGCCATCCAATTTTCGTTCTGTAGTTTATTTTAAAAAATCTAATTGTACGATAAGCTGTTTGCTCCGTCCGTTTCAGAAATATCACCCTTTTCATTTGATACCTTATTTGTAATGATAATACTGATATTTCTAATTTATTTTTCCCTTTTTCCGTAAAAATGTCTATTTTTAAGCAATTCGCTTTGGATTCTCGATCATTTCTCTATCGACATGAGTTAACGTTTTAATTAATATCTCCGCTAATCAGGGTTGCATCGATAAACAACTTATTGCAATATCGAGATGAAAGAATTCTGCGTCTTTTTACACCAGTTTCGAGCCGTTGTGGCTATTACCGCTGGAGCTTCAGTTGCCGCAATAATTTTCTCACATTGAGACTGGTAGATGCCCACAGATTTTAATATTGGGAGTACAAATTAATTCGGTCCGTTTTCAATAGATGGCTCTGGCTGATTTGTTTACTGAATAATGATAGATGTTTTTGGCATTGTTAGAAAGGTTTGACCTTTGTCAACCATATTCAGTCAACGAAGCTTCGAGTTTTATACAACAACATTGGTTTTTTGAGCATTCAATATGTCGAGTTTTGTGCTAAAGAAACAACATTTGCGGGAAGTTTTGATTTTCTTTTTTAATTGGAAGAAAAGTGCCGCTGAAGCGCATCGATCGCTTGTGGAAGTTTATGGTGAATCTGCGCCATCTGATAAATCATGTAGAGAGTGGTTTCGACGCTTCAAAAATGGTGATTTTAGTGTCGAAGACAATGAGCGCCCGGGCCAGCCGAAAAAGTTCGAAGACGCCGAATTGGAGGAATTGCTCGATCAAGATCCGCTAAAACCTGGCGAAACAATTACTGGCGAACGCTACCGACTGCAATTAATGCGTTTGAGCCGAGCATTGCGTGAAAAACGAAAGGCATCGAAAGGCACGACAAGGTAATTTTGCTACATGACGGTGCTCGGCCCCATGTGGCAATTGTCGTTAAAAATTACTTGGAAAAACGAAAGAACATCGAAAGGCACGACAAGGTAATTTTGCTACATGACAGTGCTCGGCCCCATGTGGCAATTGTCGTTAAAAATTACTTGGAAACGTTGAAATGGGAGGTCCTACCCCACCCGCCGTATTCGCCAGACCTTGCTCCTTCTGATTATTGGTTGTTCCGACGGATGCATCACGATTTGGCTGGACACCGCTTCACTTCTTTCGAAGAAATTCAAGAATGGCTCGATTCATGGTTTGCGTCCAGAGAGGACTCATTTTTCAGAGATGGAATCCGAAAATTGCCAGAAAGGTGGACAAAAGTTGTGGCTACCGATGGACAATACTTTGAATAACATGTTTTTTCATTTTGATAATAAATAAAATGTTTTTTTAACGAAAAAAAACGGACCGAATTAATTTGTACTCCCAATAATATACGAGATTATAATAGTAGTAAGATTATTTACATATATCTATTTTAATTTCATAATTATTTGTGCGTTGATTTGAAAATAAATGTCTTCAACGCTCAAAAAACCTAATTTCCTTTATTTCACATTTACGTTATGAAAAACGGGTACAAAATCTAGTATATATTATACTACCCTTTGTATATAAATATACATACATTTGTGATATATATATATTGTAAAGTATCTTTTAAAAATTAGTATGCTAATAATAAAAAAAGTGTTTTTGATAAAAAGAAAAATATTAGGCGGGTAACAGAATTTTTTCTCTACATCCGTAATTTTTTTTTTTTTTTTTTTTTTTTTTTTTTACAAATGATTTTGTTTAAGAATCCACATGTTCAGTTTAAATGCGTTATAAAATAGAAAATTAATTATATTTTGAAACAGATTTACTAGTCCCACTTGCCGAAATTTCTCACTGAAGTAGCTTGTTCGTTTCTCACCAAGGTCTCTTCTACTATAGATGCGATGGACATTTTATGAAAGGCTTTCTCCAAAAGGGAAGCAAAGGTTAAATATCAGCAAGAGGGTAATGTACTAAAGCAGTACCTAACTTATGTAAACCAACGCAGTTCTTTGTAATAAATTGATATTGCATGGCATTACTATTTATTTTTTAAGTTACCTTAAAATTAGACATAATAATAAATTTACTTATATCCATTGACCTATTACGCTGCTCGTCATGAAAATTCCCCCAGCACAATTTTGGGAAATTCTTATGTGAAATTACATCCTGAATCCGAATATGACATTCATTTTGCCCTATATTAGGGGCGACCCCCTATTTTATCAATTTTTGGTAATTTTATGGCTACAAGTTTGGCTTGGAAGGGATTATTTTAACTGTAAATTATCATCAGGGGGGCTACAGAGTTTAAAAAATGTAAAGCATCAACATTTGCGGCTAGGGGAAAATTTAAGGAGGATTTGCCACTGAAATTATGTATTACATTTCTTTGTATATGTATATATATATATATATATATATTTCAATTCATTATTAATGTTATTCATTAAATATTATATATATTTTATTTTGTTTTGTAGTAATAAATTAATTATTTTAATTCTCTGAATTAAATTCATGGCCATAAAATTACCGAACAGTGAAAACATTTGGGTGCGGGTGTGGTGACCAGAGTAAAAAGTGGTTGACTGGGCAAAAATGGTAGTCATATTCGTATTCAGGAGGTCATTTTACAAAAAAATCAGCAAAAATAGTATCAGAGATCTTTTTTTTTTTTTTTTTTTTTTTTGCAGCGCAGTATTATTACAGTGGATGGAGCATTGTTTTATTAGGGGAATATAAGAAAGTGTGGCAAAGATGAATTTGCTGATTCAAGGAAAAAGGTTAATTTTCTTCACAACTTCAGTGTTATTGCCGTTTTTTTGTTTTGAAACTAATTGTAGCAGTTAAAGTATTTTACAAAAATAATTACTATTAATAAATTATAATACGATACAATTAAGTATATATATATATATATATATATATATATATATATATATATATATTTGTGAAATCTTTATTTAAATAATTTCGTTATGTAGCTTTCGAATGAACATAAACCAATATACATACACTTATCGTTAGAAACCTGTTTTTCCTATCAGAGCCATCTCAAAACGTTTAAATGCAAAGTAAGAGTTTGATCCAAAAACAATATGTACTCTAGCATATATAAAAATAAGAGATACAAGAAATATTATTATTCTTCAACGTGGCGACTACAATAAAACATACATTATACATAAATTCATTTAAAATAATTAGCACAGATGATTTATTCTTTGAAATAAAACACACGTTTGCAAATTATTTATTGGTTTAAATTTATTATATATATATATATATTAAAAATATTTTTAAATAATAATTTTGTAAATATTCTTCAACATTTCTTCAAAATAAGAAATTTTATTCTAATCTTTACGGTGCATTGTGCATACTTTAACCTTTTACTATAGAAAGAAATTCATTTTGCGCTTTGAAGGAGAATATTATAAAGTTTTTCTCTCAAAAGCGAAATTTATTTGTTTCAAGTTTTCTACGGAAAAACAAATATTTCAAAACTTTCTGTAGCACTTTTAAAACAAAGCTGACAGATATTCAAAAAATATTTTGGTTAAATATATTATTGATATTTTTGCAAATTTTTTTAAGCTTGGTTTACTTTTAACATATATTAGAAAGATTTAAATTATTAACAAAATAGTTAAATATTTAATAAATATTAGCATTTTAACTATAGGTAATCAAGTAAGTCCATTTAAGGAAAGTTACTTTCCATTTAAGAAACGTACTTTCCATTTAAGGAAAGTTTCGTTTTATGTAGCAATCTATGTTTTCTACAATTAAACTTTTTTTTTTTTTTTTATATATAAAATAAATAAATAAATAAATAAATAAATAAGTAGTTAAAAATGAAAATAAAGTATTAATTCAGTCTGTTGTTAAAAACTTTCGGAAAAAAAAAAAAAAAAATCAAATTAAATGTTTGAGAGTTAGTATTAGAATTGATTCTATAAAATCAAGCTAAATAAATTTTAAGGAAAGTAATCCTAATATAAATTAGTATGTAGTGGAAATTATAAAACTTTCTTCTTTGTTATTCCCAATAAAAATGTACGCATGCATTTCAGTGCAGTTTTAATCAAGAGATACTGAGATGTAGCAATATAGAGATGTACAAAAAGTAAAGAGTAGCAGCGCCACCTATGGGCAGATGTATACACCTAAATTAAATCAGCATTTTTTATAATGATTATTACCCATGTCAAGACTGGTGCATTTATATGCCACAGAAGTTTAAATTTGTCTTCATATTCACGGAGCACATTCCAGACAAAGGCGCCGCCTTTCCTCTAGTATGAAATTAAATTTATTCAGCATAGTATTTCATAATGATCCTCTTATATACCAGGATTTGCGGAATTATATGAATAGATGCAGAGATATAGTTTTTCTAGTCACGAGGAAAATTTCAGCATAGCAGTGTCACATTGTCACCCGATATACACCGAAATAAAATGAGTGCAATGTTTTATACTGACCCTCTCACATACCGAATTTTTCTCGACAATATGAGATATAGTCGTTCCTTAACTGGTAGGCCTGCCGCACACCAAATAGGCAAGCGACAGCGGCATACGCGATACGTCTCTTGAATTGGAGACGCGGCGCAAGCGACTCGAGTTTCACACTCACACCGAAGCGACAGACACATCCTGCGAAGGAAGCGTTTTTGATCACGTGTGCTTGTTGACTTTTGAGATTTCAGGTTTTATTTATTATAATATAAGGAGATTATAATTTCTAAATCTATTATAATTTCAACTAAAACAGAAAAAAAAATAAGATAAGAGTAATTAAGGAGAAAATAATTATTAAATTTAAAAATAGTTTTTTTTTTGTTAAATTAATCAAATATTATATTCTACTATAAACACTTAATTTTCTTTGTGATTTAAGGGAAAGTAATTTTCATATTTTTGTGGCGGAAAGGGGGGAGGGTTAATGTTTTATTTAAATTTATAATTAACATTTGATAAACATCTTCTGATAGAAAAAGCTGATCGTTTGCTTTCATTGTGTTACTATTGTTGTGTAAAAATAAATAGTCTATTAAAAAATAAAAAAAAATTTATTTCAACCTGAAAAAAAAAAAAAAAAAAAAACTTTATTATTAAATAAATAAATAATTTAAATAATTTTTATATCGCACTTTTTATTTATACTTTATTTATTTATTTATTCAATTTTTATTTATTTATTTATTTATTTATTTATATATATATATATATTTTAATTTATATTCATTTAAATGAATGAATAAAATAAAAGTTAATTTTTCTTATTTAAAAAATGTTTAATTATTTTAAATAAAAATAAAAGAACAATTTAAGAGAAAATAATTATAAATTTAAACACTGATTTTTCGTTGTTGAATTATTAAAGTATTTTAACTTAAAAAAAATATTATTATACTTTATCATTTAAATAAATGAATAATTTAGGGGAAATTAATTTTTATATTGCATTTATTTATTCCTTTATTTTGTTAATGTTTTATTTAAATTTTTATTTAATGTTTTATATTCTGTTTCTAGCAGAAAACCAAGCTTGTCTGCTTTAATTAAGTTATTATTGATATGCAAACAAATGTTCTATAAAATTATTACTATTATTAATTTTTTTTCCCAGCTAAAAAAAGTGTTTATATTCATTTTTTTTTCTTTATAATTCAAATAAAAGAATAATTTAAGAAAAATAATTTCACATTGCACCTTATATATATATTTTTTCTTTATTGTTAAATTTAAATTAATAGTTTCTAGTTGAAAACGTTGCTTTTAAATCTGAACAGTTTTTAATAAAAAATTGCAAAATGATGCAAAAACCCAATAATTTCCAAGATGTTATTAACATTGTACTAAATTCCTATATTTGATCTTCTTCCCTTTAAATGAATAATTTTTCTCTATTTTTCCGTTTTATTGATTTTCTATAGAATTATTAAACTATTTAAAAAATAAAAATATAACTATTAAACTAAAATATAACTATATAACTATTAAAAAAAAATAGTAGAATTTAATCATTATCATTTTTCTTAAATTATTTTTCTACTTAAAAAAAAAAAAAAAAAAAAAAAATGCGAGGGTCGAACCGAGCACCATTGTGACACGAGTTCAACCCTTTACCCCTAAGCCACGCATCCCTTGCTAATAAACCTGTTCTGTTTCTTTTATCGGAAACGGTCAAACTGATGAAATTCAAGAGCGATATTTTAATATATAATGGGGGTTATTGCATAAAATTGTTAACCTATAATTTGTTTTCATCCGTATATATATATTTTTTTTAAATATGTTTTTCCTTTCTATTTGAACTTAAATTGATTTTTTGCTGTATATTACACGGACTTTAATTTGGTATTGCCATTGTAGGACTCGGCGTAGTCACTTTTGTTTTAATACTATTATTTATACAATGCAATCTTCATAATATGCAATCGAAGAAAAATATTGCAAAGGATTACTAAATATTTCTATTAAAGTTATTAGTATTGAAAAAAGCGACTGCGTTGAGCTCAGTGTTATTTAAATTTACCCACAGTTGTCAAATCTCTATCGCCGCCATGTTGCAATATGAGCGACAATTGCGAAAAGTTGTAGCATGCGCGATTCGAGCGACAAACGGGAGACACACGCTCGACTGATAAGACATGACGCTTGTCTCTCTGATGTGCGTATGCAGTAACGTAAAAGTTAGCGGCGATGTTAGGGATTGTCTCTTATGTCGTCCAAGTCGCGCTTGTTTCTTTGGTGTGCCGCCTGCCGTAGAAAACGCCGCACGACAATGCCTACTATTAATAAAAAATGTACAAAATTTCGAGGAACAACTACACGTAAATTTACACTACCTTTCCTTACATGAACGGACACTTTTGATTTCAATATTTTGTGAAATATCTGAAATAAATAAATAACTAAATAAATAGACGAAACATCTTGAAGCTTTAGGAGTATACAAACCATGTTATATTTCTTATATTTCAGTGAAATTTTTACTTCGAAAGAAAAACGAGTTAAAAAAAAAAAAAAAAAAAAAAAATGCTTAAACTTAAAAGCTGGTTTATGCGCCATAAAAATTACACGCTTAATTATACATGAGGTTTTAAATTTGTCATTAAAGGAAAATGATACCATTCGAATCACCTTGCATATGCACCAGTGCTCGAAATGTGTTCTGGCTGTAGCTCCTTCTTATTATATAAGTTCACAAACCATTTCCTTAATCTCAAAGTGTAGCATCACTGTATGATAGAGATTTAGAACACTTCCTGGAACTATTTGTTCTTGAGATGTAATGATAACATACATGCAGACACGTCTACACACACACACACAGAGAGGAGAGACCAACTGCTAAAAACATGATTTTCGGATTCAGGTGATATCAGAACGTGTAAATATAACAAAAACTCAGTTTGAAAAAATTGACCTAAGTCAATTCTTTCTCTACCACATATGATGAATAAGAGAAAGTAGAAAATACATATATATATAGAAAATTTATAGGATGATTTCACACGAACTGTTCGAATTTTGGTGAATTTAGCACTTAGTATTTTTACAGGGACATAACAAAATATGCTTAAGGCATAGACGTTGCAATTAATTAAATGACGATAGCGTATAAACGACTTATTCAAACGAACTGAAAATTTATGTACATGCTTATAGATCATAGTCACACAAATGTGAGAATTTTAGAGAAGGTTAGAGAATTTAGCACTTATATCTTTTTACAGGAACACAAAAAGTCTTTATAATTATGTATTATGGCATCAAAAATTAAAAAATTGCAGTATTGTCAAAATGCCTAATCCGATTGAGTTAAAAATTTATATACATGCTACAGGTCACAAGAAATTGTATGGATTTGATGGATCTACAATTGACATATTTTTACAGAGATACAACGAAAATTCTATATCATTATGATCTATAGGCTCAACTTATTTGAAAGCATTAAATTAAGCAAAATACTATATGGAGAAAACCTAAAACACTCTGTAATAAAATTAAGACGCTGTACTTTCTCTTTTGTTTGTTTAACGACTTCTCTTACTTCACTTGGTCTATACAATCCTTAAGTACTTAATGTAAGCCAAGTAAAATCATTCCAGTTATTTTATTTTATTTTATTTATTATTATTATTATTATTCAAAAAAGTTTCATAATATGAACGGCCTTTTGTATATTTCACATCTAAGTAATACTATACAAATAATATTACATAAATAAATAAAATTCTTATATGGATTGATATGAAATTACATTCGTAAATATAAGCGATAGAAATGCATCAAAATAAACTAGAACTAACATGAGTAAAAATCCTCTAACCAAAAATGTTTCATATGTTCTGTGAAAAAAAAAAAAAAAAAAAAAACATGTTGAAGAATTTTCTCAATACTTTATTCAAGATAAATAAAGTAAAAAGCCCAATCTTAGTGAAAGTGTTTAAGTTGTTAGAAAATTTTAAGAAAGGTTGAACCAAATTTATAATATCTTAAACATAATTAAATGGGGTCAGAATAAATTAAGTATGCAGTGACTTACTTTCATTCCAGGGCAATGAGAGTTTGTGAATTTGGAAACTCAAACAAGAAACATCAGAAATTTCTGTAGTTTTTTAGGAATTCTAATTAAAATAAACCTGTTTTAACAGTGTAAAAAGTGCTTTTCTTAAACTTAAATGGAAGAATCTAATCTCAGATGTTAAAGTCTATGTTAGGAAAAAAAATTAAATAGGGTACGTAATTGCATTTTTACAATTTTATTTTTTATTGGTTGTGTGACTGATTTTTGGATGAGTAATTGTTTTCAACACGTGTATAAATCAAATTGATAAAATATATAAAACACAGCACTTCACACGTTAAAATCCAAGTCGAAAGACTTAGTTTAAAAGTTCACAGTATAAAAGATAGAACATCACGACGTTTCGTCCAAGAATTGTTGCTCGTGGAGATCCTCAGGTTTAGTTCGCTCACTGCCAGCGTCTTGATCCTTTAATATATGTAGAATGGGTTGCCATACTTTCGCCAATTCTCTAGAATGTGCATAATTGATGGCGCGTTTATCATATTTTATTATCTGTATTTTTTCTTGTATTTCAAGTTTAATCAGACTGGAGGGGGTTGCTATTATTTCAGCTCGATCCCATAACGGTTTAGCATTTTAATTTTCTAATATGTAATCTTTTAGAGCTGTGTTTCCGTACGGGGATCATAAGGAATATTGATGCTCGGAAATACGTTTTTTTTTTTTTTTTTTTTTTTTTTTTTTTTAACTTCTTTTTGTTTTTCCTATGTAACAGACAGTGTTATTCTCAATTTCAATAGGTATTTTATAGACGCCTTTTTGGGGAGGGTTAATCTGATGTGTAATTTTTAACAAACTTTGTAATTTTTGTGTTTTAAATGCTAAATTATAATTGTAGTTCTTTAAAATATTTCTAATTGGGATAATTTTTTTGTGAAAATCTATTGAACCGATGTATTTATAATTGTCTTTTTTAATTTTCGTTTGATTTAAGGTAATTTTAACTTGATTGTGTATTTTATTGAAAATTGATAAGTTATAACCACTTTCAAACATAGTGCGCTTAATGTATTTTAAATCTTTTTTAATAAGAAATTTTTATTCAAAATTTATTTATACGGTAAAATTAAAAACACTTTTTAAATATTAAAATTTTACAAATGGAAGAAACACAAGAACTTTATTTAATTAGTCTATTCATCTATATATCCATGTATATATATGTTTTTAACACGCTTTTATTAGCTTCACATGTATGTATGTTTGTATGTATGATTGTAACCGCTCTGGGAGCAAACAAAAAATCTATATTGCAAAAAAAGACTTTCACTACGGGAAAGCTGTGCCTGTGAGGTAAAGCTCCGGGCTACGTACTTAAAGGTCTAACGTTCGAGCCCAGTCAGGGGAGATTTTTTAAAAATGGTTTTAGTTTAATTCTAAATTTTTTATTTGATTAAAGATTTAAGTATATGTAAATATTATGTTATGCCACTCACACGATTTTCTCTTACCCTGCATTTTAATACTAATATATATATATTGTGCTTTTTAGTTCTCATTTCTATAAAAGCGTGTTCTTTAATTTTTTAAAAATATCACTTTATTTTCATTTACATATTGACTAACTATCAATGCACTGGAATAACTATTGCGGCCTTTGACTCGAAACTAGGTCAGATCATAGATGAAGCATTGTAAGTGCGTACTATAAGATGTAGTTTTTAGACATTCGTGCTATTTCTCCTTTTAGGGGAATGAAACATTTTTCTCGTTTGGTTGCCTAACTCTGCCAGCGATGAAAGCAGATCTTAAAGAGAAAAATAAAATGGATATATTTAAAAATTGTATAGAAAATGTAGTTTCCGTAAATTTCAAAATTCAAATTTTAAAATGTGAAAAATAATTCACCGAAAATAGCAGAGAATTTTTTAACTATGTACTTAAAATCTACTGATAGACATAAAACTTTTCATTTTACTTTGATTTGTTATTTTTCAGAACAGATAAACATGCGTAACAAGTACACACATAAAATAGCATAAAATAAATATAGTTGTGTCTTTTAAACTGAAACTGAAACTTAATTTTCAAACCATTTTTTTTTTTTTCTGTAAATAAAACATCACAAAATGATTTCTAAACTGGATTAAAAGACATTTTAAGCAGATAAGAATCCAATTCCCTATTTTATTCTGGGAAATATTTTCCGCAGTATAAATAACAAGCATTCTGTTTTAAACTGTGTCAAAACTTTCTTTCATATTATTCAATATTACAATATAACTCACCAGTTAACACATACAAAAATTTAATTAGGACATATAAATGCAATAAATATTTTATATATGAAGTTTAGTTTTATTTTAACCAATAGTGATAAAATATATGGTATGGGAATATTATATAAAGAGAATATTTGAAACTCCACCTGTAAGCCGATATATTCCCGCACTTAATCAGAATGTTTTGGGACAGTATGGATATAACATTTCAAGTTTGTTTAATTAGTATATCATGTTAAATGATATATAACCGGGGAAAAAATGACGATATGACTCTCTGACGCAACTCGACCGTTTTTTTTAGGGATGGCACTCTATTTTTATCACTTTTCGGTAATTTTATGGCTATAAATTTTATTTTTAGGGGAGGTGGGAAGGATTATTTTAACGCTTGAACATCTTCTGAGGAGCTACAGAGTTGAAAAATTCTGAAATATCAACATTTGCGGCTAGGGAAAAAATTAGTGTTGATTTGCACTGAAATTATGTATTACATTTCTTAAATTTTTTTAATCTATTATTAATGTTATTAATTAAGCATTATATATATATATATATATATATATATATATATATATATATATATATTTGTTTTGAAGTGTTAAATGAAATCTTTTTAATTCTCTAAATCATAATTAGTGATAAAAATTGGGGGAGGGGATGGTGTCCCGAGAAAAAGGTGGATGACTGGGCAAAATGTTATTCATATTCGGATTCAGGAGGTCATTTTACATAAAAATCAGCAAGAATGGTATCAGGGGTCGATTTGTTTTTCAGCAGAATGTTATTACAGTAGACGGATGTTTTATTAAGGGAATTTAAGAAAGTGTGGCAAAGATGAGTTAGCTCATTCAAGAAAAAAAGGTTAATTTTCTTGACAACTACAGCGTTATTGTCGTTTATTTGTTTTGAAACTACATGTAGCAGCTAAAGTATTTTACAAAAAAAAAAAAAATAAAATAAAATAAACAAACAAATAAAAAAAAAAAAAATACTGTTAAAAACTTATAATGCGATATAAGAAAATATAAATAAATATTATCTGTGAAATCTTTATTTACATAATTTTATTATGTAAATTTCCAATGATATCAATCAATATACATACACTAATCGCTAAAAACCTGTTTTTCATATTCGAGCCATTTCAAAACTTGTAAATATAAAATAAGTGTTTGATCCAAAAACAATATATTCTCTAGCATACAGAAAAGTAAGAGATATAAGAAATATTTTTTAATCTTCAACGTGGCGACTACAACAAAATATACATTTTATACAAATATATTTAAAATAATTAGCACAGGGGATTTATTCATTGAAACAAAACACTTGTGCGCAAATTTTTTATTGGTTTAAACTTATTTATTAAAATATATATGTATACACACTCACTCACACACACACACACACACACACACACACACACATATATATATATATATATATATATATATATATATATATATATACAGTGCGTTAAGAGATTATAACACCACAAGCGTATTGGCGCATTTCTAAAGAATAGTGTATAATATGTATATTTTTAGTTGCGTATTTAAAATTCATCGGGAAACACATCCTTTACTAATTCCAACTTTAAAATTAAATTAAATTTCGTTAAAACTTATTCATTTTTCTAAAAATTAAAGACTGTGACTGTTAAGAAATTATAAGACCACCTGAGAAAATCAGCATATTATACATGACGTCAAACACAATACAAAGCGCAAGCGTCAGTATTTCGTAGAAGCATTACCTAAGAAACAAAGGCTTAGGTTTTGAATGTGTTATCTACTATTAATTAGACGATGCCTTGAGGTAAAGAATTATCGGAGTGTGAAGTGAGAAAATTTTTATTTTATGAAGGTTCTGGTAAATCTGAAAGAGATATTGCGAGGTTAATGAACCGTTCTGAAACTGCCATTCACAATGGCATAATTAGAAAAGATTATTCAAACAAAATAAAACGATCTGGTAGAAAAAATTATTTTGACAGCACATGATAATAGACAAATTTTTCGACTGTCAACTAAAAAAGGTCTTTCAACTCCTGAAATTTTGAAACGTTTCAGCAAGAAAACTTCACATGTAACAGTCTGGAAGAGTCTTAAATTAAATATTAATACGAAATCTATGACATTGAAGAAAAAACCAAAGTTATTCAAATGCCATCGAGAAGAAAGATTAAAATGGTCTAAAAATGTCATGTCATGGAATGATGAGTGGAAACAAATTATATTTTCTGATGAAAAGAAATTTAACCTTGATGGTCCCGATGGTTACAAACACTATTGGCATGACTTGAGGAAGGAACCAAAAGAATGCTTCAATCGACTAATGGGTGGAGGATCAGTAATGATTTGGGGAGCTTTCAGTTATGGAGGATTGTGTGATTTACAGCTGATTTCGGGTCATATGAAGTCTACACAATATCAGGCTATGCTATATGATCATATGATACCGTTTGGGACTTTATTAGGTGCTGCTAACTGGATGTTTCAACAGGATAATGCTACTTGCCATACATCTAAATCCAAACAGGAGTGGTTTTAAAAAAGAAAAATAATAATGTTTTGCCATTGCCAAATCGAAGTTCAGACTTGAACTCTATGGAAAACCTATGGGGACCTATGGAAAAGCTCGCAATGTTTATGCTAATAATAAACAATTGCATCTGCCAATGAACTGGACGTAGCCATTGTAAAAGAATGGTACAATATTTCTACAACTGAACTTAATCACCTGGTTACTTGAATGAAAAACAGTGTTTGAAGTCATCAGGAAAAATGGAGGACCAATATCATATTAATTTTTTATACTATTTTATTTTTTGACAAGTGGTCTTATATTTTGTTAACGGGTTATTTTTCACTTATTTCTAATATATTTTAATTACACATTTATTGCATTATACCAAGTTATTGCAAACTAATTATAAAAAAATATAGAGCAATTTGTTATTTTATGTATTTAAATTATGATTAGAATCTTTATTTTTCTTATAATTTACAGAATTAAAGTGGTCTTATAATTTCTTAACGGACTGTAAATATATATATATATATATATATATATATATATATATATAATATTTTTAAATAATAATTTCGTAAACATTCATCAAAATTTCTTCAAAATAAGAAATTTTATTCTAATCTTTACAGAGCATTGTGCATTGTGCATACTTTAACCTTTTACTATACAAAGAAATTCATTTTACGCTTTGAAAGAGAATATTATAAATTCTTTCTCTAAAAAGCGAAATATATTTGTTTCAAGTTTTCTACAGAAAAACAAATATTTCAAAACTTTCTGTAACACTTTTAAAATAAAGCAGACAGATATAAAAAAAAAAAAATATTTTAGTTAAATATTTTATTGATATTTTTGCAAATATTTTAAGCTTGGTTTACTTTTAACATCTATTAGAAAGATTTAAATCATTTAGAAAATAATTAAACATTTAACAAATATTAGTATTTTAATTAAGTAAAGATAGGAGAGATTGCGCACAATTCAACAAAACGTTATAAAACATTTAAATTTAAATTTTTTGCTGAACTGTTGGTGCTGGAATTGATACTTCGTTTACGTATTTCCATTATTATTTTGCTGTTATATTATGATTTAAAGGAACAGCTGTAATAAAACCAAGAGAACTATTTTGCGCAATCTCTTCTTATAGGGTAGGAGATACCTTAATTTTAACTACAATTAAACTGTTAACAATGATAATTGCACAAAAAAGAAATTGTTATAAGTTTTTTGTAAATAATTACTTTTGTATTACATGTAGGTATTTCAATTTAATAAAAAATAAATAAAAATAAAAAGGATTAAAAGATTTTTATCTAAAGAAAATAAATTAAAGAAGCAGTTAAATAATAATAATAATAAAACAAGACTAGATAATAAAAGGTAACATTTAGTTTCTAGATAATATGTTTAACTTAAAATTAGTAAAGTTCCTTTTCAGTTTGAATGGCTCCTTTTTTGTTGATCTAATCTGTCGTTGTGTATAATCATTGCATAAATGATGCAGCATTCATGTAACCACTTGCCGCAAGTAAAATTTATAATCGAGTCCATATGAAATAGTTTAATTTATAAATATTATGTAATACCACCATTCTATAAAAATTCATAGAAAGGGTTTTGAAAATTTAAGTAAACATTTTTTAAAACGAGACAAAATAAACAAGTTTATTCTTAGACCGTTCAAGCAATGAACATGCACATTTAAGTGGGCACTTCGTTATCGATATTGTAGAACTACCTGGAGTTTCAGAGCGCCCATTTTATTCCTTCCTTCGGATCCCCTATGTGCGCAATCTCTCCGAACTTTTCTTATAAGTAAACAAGTAAACCCATTTAAAGAAAGTTACTTTCCATTTAAATAAATTTAAATTCCATTTAAGAAAAGTTTTCTTTTATGTATTTATCTAGATTTTCTATAAGTAAACTTCTTCTTCTTCTTCTTATTCTTTTTATGTATTAATTAATTTATTTATTTGATAAAAAATAAATAAATAAATAAAGTAAAATAAAATAAATAAAGTATTGATTCAGTCTGTTGTAAAGAACTTTAAAAAAAAAATGTTTGACAGTTAATATTAGAGTTAATTCTATAAAATCAAGCTAAATACATTTTGAGGAAAGTAATCCTAATAAAAATTTGTATGTAGTCGCCATTAGAATGTTTTCTTCTATGTCATTCACAATAAAAAAAAATTATGCATGGACTTCAGTGCAATTTTAATCAAGAGATACTGAGATGTAGTGATATGGAGATGTACAAAAAGTAAAAAGTAGCAAAGCCACCTGTCGGCAGATATAAACGCCTAAATTAAATCAGCATTTTTTTTTCATAATGATTATTACGCATGTGAAGACTGGTGCATTTATATGCCACAGAAATTTAAATTTATCTACCTATGCACAGGGCACATTCCAGACCAGAAACTCCGCCTTTCCGCCAATGTGCACTTAAACTTAACCAGCATAGTGTTTCATAATGATCCTCTTATATACCATTATTTGCCCAGTTATATGTATAGAAGCAGATATGCACTCGTAGTTTTCCCAATGGCTGGGTACGTTTTCAGCGTAGCAGTCCCCTTGTCGCCCGATATGCATCAAAATAAAATAAGTGCAATGTTTTATACTGAACCTCTCACATACCGAAGTTTTTTCGACCTGAGGTATAGCAGTCCTTAAAATGGGAGACATTGCCGTATAACAAAGTTTACTGTTGAGAGGAATGCACCAAATGTTCATTGGAACTAGTTCATTTCAAGAAGCAACTACACAAAGTTTTACACTACCTTTCCTTAAATGAACGGACACTTTTGATTTCCACTCTTTGTGAAGTATTTGATATAAATAAATGAATAAATAAATAGACGAATCATCTTTAAGCTTTAGGAGTATGCAGAACTTGTTATATTTCATATGTTTCAGTGGAAGTTTTACTACGAAGAACAAACGAGGTAAAAAAAAAATATATATATAAAAAAATGTATAACTTTAAAAAGTTCTTCACATGTCGTAAAAATTACAAACCATTCATTTCTTTCTTTCTTTTCTTCTATTTCTTTCTTTCTGCACAATCTCTCTTTATAATATTGAAATTCAGGTTAAGAGATTGTCATGTGAATGACACACTAAATAGTTTTTATCATGTGTCGTGTGAAGTAGTTTTAAGTTTAAATATTTATTGTACACCAGTTTTTAAATTTATTATTTAAGGAATAGGAAACACTTTGGAATCACCCTGCAAATAGAAATGCTCGAAAAACGTTCTGGCTGTAGCATGTGATTATATGGATCTTTCTTATTATTTAAGTTCACGAACCATTTCCTTGGCCCTAAAATTTGGCATCCTTATATGATACAGATTTAGAAAACTTCCTGGTACTATTTGTTCTTAAGATATGTTGATAACAGACATACAGAGAGACAGACACACACAGAGACCAGATGCTATAAAAATGATTTTGGGATTCAGATGATGTCAGAACATGTAAATATAACAAAAACTCAATTTTGAAATTTTGATCAAAATCAATACATTTTATATCATATATAACGGTAAGAAAAAGTTAAAAAAAAAAAAAAAATCAGTGTTTTTAATTTTGATTTTAAAAAGAGTGTAATTAAGGTGCCTCTACAATGTAGGTTACCTATTATTCAAGAATTATATTTTTTCCGCATGATAGTGTTAAAATGTTTTTCAAACAAACATGTAATGCATATCTGTAATACTTTATAATTGTTTTGAGACTTCTGTTTATATTTGAACTAAAATATTTCGCTCGAAAGTGGAATTGAAATTTTCTTAATTTTACCAAATATGTTCTTGTAAAAAATCTTTTTAAATATATTTTATATAGAAGAAGAAGAAAATCGGTACATACGAAGAGAACAAACAAAATTTAAAAGTTTTTAATAATGAATTGAAAATTGAATATTGGCTTCATTTTGCCAACAATGATACAAGAAAAGTACGAGAAGCTTGTGATTCACCGACGTCTGCCTTGGGCAAGCGTAAGATTTTTTTGTTGTAAATTATGGGCTATAAACATTTTACTTTCTCTTACCCATATATATGGTAGTGAAAGTAATATTTTTTGACATTTTCGAAATTGTGTTTCTGTTATATTTACACGTTTCCCTGAATCCGAAAGTCAGTTTTTTACTGGTTGGTTTATGAGTCTGCGTGTGTGTCTGTTTGTGTGTATGACACAGAAAACTGTATGATATAGAAATGTTACAATAAGTCTTTCATTGAGATCAAGCAAATGGTTCGTGTACAGGGACATCCAATATAATTCAAATGTGCATGTTAGTAGATTTTGACATCTATAGGCTGCACTAAACCAAATGAAATAATTATATATAATTTTATAGGCATAAAAACATGCTTTACGTAGAATAAGCATGGAAATCCTACACTATTCTTTTACAGGGCTACACAAAAGGACTAAATTATAATGGGATAATATTTAGAAATGTATAGAAGTGCATTTCAGGTTGTGCCATATGTTATTAATATAAGATTATATTTAAGTGCACAATGTGGTCAGTACAAAATTTTTAGAAGATGCACATAATTGCGAATCGATTAGCGAGAAAATTCTTTTTCGCTGAATGTAAATAGTGGAAGAGCTTTTCTATAATATTTTACCATTTTGAGGAAAACTGCTCAGAAATTAAAATTAATTCCTCATACCCATGTGGTAAATAAAGTATTTTTAAAACTAAATATTTAGCGTTTGTTTTTTATATATTGACACGTTTTAAGGTTCCCCTTATAATTATTTAGAGGGGCACAATAATTCTTTATTATTATGTCTTATGGATTCAAAACATTTTTAGCGCGTTAGCTTCTATATCCGATTGAACTGAAAATTTTTATACATGTTATAGCTCACTGTCGCACAAATTGTATGAATTTTATGAATATACGACTTATAGATCTTTTTAGGGACTCAGCGAAAAATTCTTTATCATTATGATCTATGGTCTCAAATTATTTGAAGTGTAATAGCATTAAATTAAACAATATACTATTGGGTTGGCCAAGAAGTCATTGCGTATTTTTCTAATAGATGAAGATAACTGTCTTCAAATGCAACTAACTTCCTTTAAAAGTGCGACGCCATTCTGTAACTTCAAATCAGGCACTTCAAACTTGATTTAGGAAGAAAAGTACACAATTTTGTCAGCAATTGTTTTTGTGTTGTCGATTTCAATATGGAAAATCAAAAATCACTTTACACCGAATTTTGTTGTATTACTTCGGAAAAGTGAAGAACGCAGATCAAGCTCACAAAAAGTTATATGATGTATATGGGGAAGATTCCTTAAAAGTACGGCAGTGCCATAATTGGTTTGCTAAATTTCGGTCTGGCGATTTTGATGTTAAAGATGCAGCACGCTCAGGAAGGCCAAACGTAGTTGATGACGACAAAATAAAGGCGTTGATTAAATCCAACCGACATTCAACGAAACGAGAGATTGTCGAGAATCTTAAAATATCGCAACAGAGTGTTGAAAACTATTTGAAACAACTTGGATATATTACGAAGCTCGATATTTCAATAGCACATGAGCTCAAAGAAATCCATCTCACTAAGCGTGTTGACATCTGGAATTCACTCTTGAAACGTGAAGAAAACGACCCTTTTTTGAAATGTATGATAACAGGCGAAGAAAGATGGATTGCCCATAACAACGACGAAAGAGAAACATCGTGGTGCAAGTGTGATGAACCAGCCCAAAGGACTACATAAGTTGATATTCATGAAAGGGAAGTTATGCTGTCAGACTGGTGGTATTTTAAAGTTATTGTGTATTTCCAATTTCTTCCAAGGAACCAAACTATTCCTTTGTGTACTGTCATTAATTGAGTAAATTAAATAATGCAATCAAACTGAAGCGTAGAGAATTGGCGAATCACAAAGGTGTTGTGTTTCACTATGATAACACTAGACCATATACAAGTTTGGTCATTCCTCA
Organism: Salticus scenicus; assembly: GCA_963930645.1. Lineage (NCBI taxonomy): Eukaryota > Metazoa > Arthropoda > Arachnida > Araneae > Salticidae > Salticus > Salticus scenicus. The sequence goes on along the minus strand of OZ005659.1, from coordinate 119,029,562 downwards.
AAATTTTTGAAGCTTGGATGGGATCTGTAACCACATCTACCATATTCACCAGACTTGGCACCATCATAATACTATTTGTTTCGTTCTTTCAAAAACGTTTTTAACGGTAGAACCTTTGCTGCTGATGGGGATATCAAATTGTTCTTGGAAAAGTTTTTTGCTGAAAGAGATAAAAGATTTTTTGAGTCCGGAATCTTGAAATTGCCTGAAAGGTGGCAAAAGGTGATCGAACAAAATGGACAACATATTGTTAAAAAAAATTTTGTTTTCCATGAAAAATTCCCTTTTCATTTATACAGAAAAAAAACGCAATTACATTTTGGCCAACCCAATATATGGAGAAAACCAGAAATACCCTATGATAAAAATAAGACACCCTACCAAAAAACCCTATTTTATTTTTATCTTTTCTTTATTTAACGACTTCTCTTACTTTACTTTACATATACAACAGTTATGTACTCAATGTTCGGAAAGTCAAATGGAGTCAGTCCAGATTTATTATTATTATTATTATTTAATAATAATAATAATAATAATAATAATAACAATAAAACAATTAAAATAATAATAATAATAAAATTAAATATAATAAAATTAAATAATAATAAAATTAATAATAATAATAATAATAAAACAATTTAATAGTATGAACGTACACTGTATGTATATCAGAGCTAAGTAACAATATACAAATAATTTCACGTAAGTTAAATATATATATATATATATATATATATATATTTTTTTTTTCTTTTAAGAAGAACTAGTTAATTAGAACTAATATGCTAAAAAATAACATATACAAAAAACGCTTCTCGCAAAAAAAAAAAAAAAAAAAAAAAAAAAAAAAAAGTATTTTATTCAGGACAAATAAAATGAAAAGTCCAATTTTTGAAAGTGTTTAAATTGTTGGAAAATTTAAAGAAAGTTTGAGGCAGTCTTATAAGATCTTAAACATAATTAAATGGAACGAGAATAAACCAAGTATGGGGTGAATTATTTCCTTGTCAACAACATTTCGAAAAGCAATGAAGTTTTATTTCTGTGAATTAGGAAACTCAAACATAAAACATGATTTTGTTTTTAAGGAATTCCTATTAAAATAAATCTGTTTTAACAGTGTAAAGATTCTTTTTCTTAATCTTAAATGGAAGAATTTAATCTGAGATGTTGAAGTTTATGTTAGGAAAAAATATTTAAATAGAGTAAAAATATGTAATTGCATTTTTACATTTTTATTTTTTATCGATTTATCTCAAAAGTATCACAGACATTTATTCAAAATTTATTTATAAGGTAAAATTGCAAAGAATTTTTAATTATAAAAATATTACAAATTGAATGAACACAAGTATTTTATTTAATTAATCTTCATCTATTTGTCTATCTATCTATCTATCTAGCTAGCTAGCTAGCTATACATATATATAAAATTGTAATATTATAATTATAACATCAATATATAAATATATATTGATGTTACTGACTCGAAACAAGGTCAGAATATAGGTGAAGTATTGCAAGTGCATGTTGAAATGTAGTTTTAGGACATTCGACCTACTTTTTCCTTTAGGAGAGTGAAACATGCTTCGCATTTGGTCGCCTATCTCTGCCTACTAAAAACGCAGATTAAAAAAAAATAATAATAAAATAGAATAGAGGATATTTTTAGAAACTACATAAAAATTAGAAACTGCATTCAAAATATGAAATTTAAAACGGGAAAAATAAATCACGGGAAATAACAGAGAATTTTTCAAATATCAACTCACAATCTACTTATAAAACTTTTATTTTACTTTTATTTTTTTTTTCTAAAATTGCGTACACAAGTGAACATATAAAATAGGACAAATCAAATTTAGGTTTTTTCTTTCAAACTTAAAATGAAACTTAATTTTTATATCGATGGTAAGGAAACAACTTTTTTCTCTGTAAATTAAAAATCTTGAATTGATATCTAAACTAGTTTATAAAATATTTTAAGTAGATAAGAATCCAATTTTATATTTTATTCAAGGAAATATTTTTCTGAAACATAAATGACAACTACTCTGTTGTAGCTTTGTCATTTTTTTTTTTTTTTTTATTCAATATTACAACATAACCCGCCGGCTAACATACACAAAAATTTAATTAGGACATACTATCGCAATAAATATTTCACATATGAAGTTTAGTTTTATTTTAACCAATGACGATAAAATATATGGTACTCGAATTATACAAAAAGAGAATAAGCGCGACGCCACCTGTAAGCCGATATATATCCATATTAATCAGAATGATTTGGCATAGTCTGCATATAACATTTTAAGTTTGTTTAATTTATATATCATAATAAATGTGATATGACCGGGGAAAATTTAAGACATGACTCTCTGACGCCACTCGACGTCATGATGACAATTTTCTTAAATTTAACTTACAGGAGGGTTAATGTAGTCCACCAATAGTGGAATATAGCCAATCATAGCGCAGCTTTTTCCTACAAACATTCGTATCTCCGCCTTGTTTTAGTCATCCATTGATTGCAACTCTACATTTCAGTCAACACGCAACTGAATTTAATCATAAAATAATCATATTATATCTCATATTTGGATCACTTTACACTGTAGAAGCTAAAATATAATTTTGTTTTAATGGGGGAAATTACTTTATAAAAATAATATTTATCATCCGATGGACGTTATATGCAGTTAAATCAGAACTAATTTATATCATTGTTCAACTTAACATAAATTTCATAAGTTTTCATGCATTTTATTTCGGGAATTACAGGGCCCATAACATTTTAGCAAAGAAGACACAAAGTCAAATGTTTTTGAAAAAATAGTCAAATCGTATTCAAGACAGCTCATAATACATATATCCTATAAATACTAGTTGATAATTTGAATGAATTCAATGCAACTATATTTCTTTTGGGAAACAAACTTAAAAGAAAGCAGATATGCATCATATTTCAAAATATTTCACATTAATTAAAATAAACTCATAAGTATTTTCAAAAAAATATTCATTTTATGAACTTTATATAAGATATTTTTCGATTTAATGAAAAATGATTCATAATTTTTTTTTATAATGTAGCAAACTCACTTTTATGAGTCAATAAATTTATTAAAAAAAATTATATTATTAAGATTTACTCTAAGAATTTACTTTAAAATTTTTTTATCATCATAAATTAAATAACAATATTTTTTTACATAGAATACAAGTTCAATTTGATTAAAATATGTTATATTTATTTATATACAATTTTGAATGTTTTCCTTTTTTAACAGAAAATGAATTTACATATTTCCCAAATTTCTTCTGGTTTTTTAATTTAACGAAAATAGTTGGCATAGGTAATCTCTGTTCAGTTCTCTATTATATATTAGGTGATATAATTTTGTATTATATGCCATTTTATATTCACGCACACATTTCACATACGCGTCCGGACATTTCAATCTGGAACACGGACGCTGACTAGAAATGCCCACGCTGTAGACTACCTATTATTTTACTTGATAGAATTACCTTATCTTAATTTTTTGACTAACTTTTTTTTAGTGTCAGTTTCATCGTTTAGTTTTCATGCAATTTCATACTATTTTAAACTCAATGAACCCCATAATGGAAATTTATGCGCAATGTCGATTTACTTTGCTATGATATAAAAATCATCAATTTCGAATAACTTACTAAGTTCAATATTAAAATATACATAGTCAGTGATGTTTAGGATACTATCATAAATAATATATTAAAACTTGTCTGATATCTTTACATAAAAGTATTGTCGAACAAATAATTGATCGTTTAGAAGAAAATCAATTTAACGTTGACAGAAGCAATACATCAAGTTGTATCTAACAAAAGAAGAAAATAGAAATAAGGAAAAAAATTGACACATTTCTTTACTGTTCAAAATATTTATCACAAGTTAAAAACAATTAATAAGTTTTTAATATTATTATTTATCTAATATTTTTAAATAAAAATTATTGTTATTAAAACGATTATCATACAAAATTTTAATAGATGTATTTGTTTAATATTATAGCATTACTTTTATTCTTAAACTTCCGCCTACTGCATGAAAACAGTTGTCGAACAAATGATTGATCAACGAGATTCGTTTAGTAGAAAATCAATTTAACGTTAACAAATGCAATTCATCAAACTTCATCTATCAAGAAAAAGAACAAAACAAATATAGCGGCAAAAAAATTATACATTTTTCTTTACTCGTCATAATATTTAACAAAAGTTAAAGAAGAAAAAATAAAATATTAACTTCTTTTAAATTTATCCGAATATTTTTTTAATTAAAATTATTGTTATTGAAAGGATAGTTAAAATAAATTTAAATAAATGTATTTTTATAATAACATTGGATTTCTTATATTTTTAAGTTTCTTTCTGCTCTATCGTCGAGCAAATGATTGATATCAAAAAGATAACTTTAGTGGAAAATCAATTTAATTTTTACAGAAGCCATTCATCAAACTGTATCTATCAAAAAGAAAAACAAAACTAACATAGCGACAAAACATTGTCACTTTTCTTTACTCGTCAAAATGTTTAACAAAAGTTAAAGAAGATTTAATATTAAGTTCTTTTAAATTTATCTAAATATTTTTCAAATTAAAAATATTGCTATTGAAATAATAGCTCTATTAAATTTACAAAAGTATAGTTTTATAATAACATACCTTCCTTCTGCTACATAAGACAGTCGTCGAACAAATGATTGATATCAATCAGATAAAATTAGTGGAAAATCAATTTATTTTTTACAGAAACCATTTATTTAACAGTGTATTTATCTATCTATCTACCTATCTATCTATCTATCTATCTATCTATCTATCTATCTATATATATATATATATGCGGAAGCGGTCCGCCCCGTCAAGCTAAAACAAACATTAAGCAAAAAAAATGAAATTTACAAAGTAGGAAAGTAAATTGCGAAACGTTACAAGTGTATATTATGTCGACATAGAATTTTGGATTTTTCGACTACCTGTATCTCAGCACCCTGGTCCCCAAGACCTATGATTTTTTTTTTTTCTTTTCTTTGCACAGGCCTTGCACATACCCTTAAGACAAACCATAGAAATTTGCATGTCAATCTGAATTAGGGGACTTGAGTAATATAACTTCGAAAACCCGAATTTTGCCGGTTTCTTTCTCCTTCTTCTCCATGTTAAGTTTGACAAGCCTAGAGTTCTGCAGCTGCTGAGCTGAAAATTTGCATGGAAATTCATTCTGACCTGTATTGAGGCTTTTTGAAATCAAACAATTTTTTGGTCAATATACAGGGTAGTTACTTTTAATTAAGTAATATTTAACGTAAACATTTTCGTGTTCATTTTCCTGCCAATTTATATATAATTCAAAACATCAAATATAATTGAACTTCATTTTTAATTAATCTAATTTTTAAGTATTGTTATAAATACAAAATAACTTATTTACAATTAATTATACTGTAAATGTAATGTACATTACAATCTATAATTGTTTAAATAATGTAATGATTAATATTATTTCATGCTCTTAATTTATCCAAATATAAGCTTTTTCTTTATTTTATGCTTAAGCAATTTAGCAAGTAACCTTCTCAAAAAGTATTATCGCAAGGCTACGCAGTAAATTTCAACATTCTTAATAATAAAAAAAAAAGAAAAAAAAAGTATCTTTGACATTCTGGCATTTGAGATATTTTTGAACATGTAATGTATGCAATTTTTCATTTCACCTTTCGCCTAAATACAAAGTTTTACTTTGAAAGGATATTATAATGTCTTATTTTAAAAGAAACTTTTCTTTATACCTTACTTCTTGCACTGAATAATAAATGTTCAAAAACCTTTTTGGCATGTATTTGATACAATATGAGATTTTATATGTATATATATATATATATATATACGTAAAGTGCTATGAATATTTATCTTTCAAAAATTTCGGTTTTTAATCAAATTTTTAATTTAGGAAGTATTTCAAGTATTTAGGCTACGTGTGTTTTAAAACTAATGATAATTTGTAGTTAGCAATTTGTGTGTTTTCGTATTGAAAAAAATAATGAAAATTTCTTAAATAATTAAGCTTTAACTTAATTAGACTAGTATGTGTATATTGAGATTTTTAAACAAAAATGTTTTTGTTTATATATCAAACAATTTGATATCCAATTTTTTAATTTTTAATTTAATTTAATTTAATTTTTTTAATATCCAATTTTTTTATCCATTTTTTTTTTTATTTAATATCTAAATTTTTAGTATTAGTGTTTCTATCTAAAGAAGATGGAACATTTTAGGTGTTAGACATATGTAGAAAAGTTTAAGTATCAATTATTAAGTAAATTTTATCGATTTTTCCAATTAATTGAAATATTTTCCAAACATTATGTTAAAAAAATAATAATAAGAAGAAATGTCATTACTGACATTCTAAAGTTCAGAAGTAGTATAGTTATTGTGCATTTTGTATAGTTAAATACTGATAGCTAGAAGTACATTCCATAAAATATTTTCTAAAATAATTAAACTATACGGTAGGTCACAGTGTGAGTAGGCATACAAAATATTTTACTGTAGACGGAAAACTTACAGATTAAAAAAAAAAAAAAAAAAAAAAAAAAAAAAAAAAAGTTGTGTGGTAATGTCTACTTTACATTATGTGTAACGCACACTATAACCAATCATAGTAATTATATTATTAGGCATGGAACAACATTCGTATATCTAACAAAATAAATAAATAAGAACTATATGCTATCTCGCAAAACCATTGTTTACGTATACAATCGGGAATAATTGTAGTCCAAAAAGAAGTGACAACATAGTCTACGAAAAAACTGAAAAACGTAACTGATAATGTGAAACACATACTGCTCTTACTCTGAAAAAGTCACAACAGGATGATAAGCATGCAAAAAAAAAAAAAAAAAAAAAAAAAAAAAAGCGTAAACACTTTAGGAGATCAACCCTTTGTGGCGCACTGTCCTCGCAGCAAGGACGCAATTATCAGCTGCAAAAACTCATCCGAAATTTTTTTTAGGGAAAAAAAAAAAAAAAAAAAAAAAAAAAAAAAAAGTTTATAACGTAGCAGAAAAGGCCGTTTTTTTTTTTAAATATAAAATATAAAAATTATTTTATTTTAATTTTGTTCATGAATTCAGATGACAGTGTAATTTAAATAATCCGAATTAACTTGCGCCACAGAGGGTTAAATATTATATAAATATAATAATTATATATACAGTTAATTATTATATATATGGAAAATATAGCATCAGTTACCGGAAAAAAAAAATGTATATACAAAAGCTATTTTTCAAAGTGTATATGCGAATAAAAAAATATAAATTCTAAACATGCTTTTAAACATACTTTTATTACGCAAAATCATATGATCTCCTATGCAGTGTTTGCATATCTAGCGGATTTTTTTTTTTTTTTTTTTTTTTTTTTTTTTTCAATAATCACCAATAATTTTGCGATGTGATTTTTGATATTCATAATAGGCTGTCAATCATCGAAATTATTAGGCAAACGTTACAATTAAAAATTATTGGGGATTATTGAATACAAAATCCGTCGGATCTGGCAACACTTCTCCTATGTCTTACAATGCAAGAGAGCATTAAAGAGGGTTTTGACCAAATTTAGTACAGAAAAATAAATGATTTATAAGTTTCAATATATTTTTTATACTTTTAAACATCATTTACAAATAAACAGTAAGTAAAAAAAAAGAAAAAAAAAAAAAAAAAAAAAAAAGAAAAAAAAAAAAATCTTTTACGTTTTATGCAATTTAAACGTCAATCTATATTGATAGTTTAGGGATTAAGAAAATGACTACTGACTCGTTCTAGATGAAGGCGGTATTTTTTCTCAGAGTGGTCCGACAGGAAAACGAATAACAAATTGTTAATATTTATATAAACTTTAGTACATAAAATAGATAATAATTTTCTAGAAGTTGATTTTAAGGATTTAAGTTAAGACCAGAGATATCTCTGTCATACATGTAAGACTTTAATAATAAGAGAATGGCTCCAGGTATTGGTGGCTGAAACACTGGATATATCACCTCTTCTATATGGCTAACAACGACAAATTGAATTTTACGTTTATATATTACATCACGTTATCCAACTCCGCAGTTGAAAAAACATGTTGAGTTTCATATAAAAGTTTACGCCACTTCATGGCTAACGATAAAATGCCATCCAAGACTTATTTATGTGCCACAAACCATTATTAAAATAGTTCAATGCATTCAGGTTGTTGTTCAATCAAATCATAAAATAATACTTTTATGGTATCCCCATCTTTTTCTTTTTCTTTTTTTTTTTCTTTTGGAATGCTTTTTAACCGACGAAAGCATATTCGATTTCTGCCAAGCAAATACTATATACAGCGTATTAATAGATACTCTACATCAATAACGGAACCACCTCGCGTAACTAACTCAAGTAATGTAGAACTAGAGCTGATCATTGAAACATGGACTCGTAACAGAGAGGAGTTTAAAATTCCTTCGCGCACACAAACAGCAAAAAGATTTGCAAAAAGTATTTACAAAATCTCCTAAGCACATTTGTGGTTTCAAATTGAAAGTTATTTTTATTAGATCCAATTTAATGGACAGAAAATTCATTCTAAAGTTTGAAACAAATTTGCAGTTCAAGTCTGCAACTACACTAGTTCAGAAATAAACATCAAGCTCTACTTTATTTTCTATAATAGTAAAATATAATACTTTCCAAGCAATAGTGAAATTATTTTTTTATAATTATATTCAGAGATGCAAACTCAGCCGATTATTTATTATTATTATTAAAAAATTATCTTTGTTTTATTTAGTCAAAGAATTTTCAATGATAAATAAAGAAAACATTTCCAATAAAACCACTGTACATTGTAAATTGTCTTTTACAAACAGCCTAAAAAAATGCTTTGTATTTTAAGGAAAGTGCTTATAACTGTGATATCCATACTATGAAAAAGGCATATTGCGAACTGAAAGTATTATATTGTAGTTTTTATTAACCATAAAGAAAAGTGTTAGTGGAACTGAAATTCAAATTTAATTATTTTTAACACATTTGGTTTAACTATACTTCTGAAGGTCGCAAGAAAAATTAAATGAAAACACAGTCTAGAAGTAAATGAAACCGTAAACAATAAGCGTAAAAATGATACAATTACATCTGATCCAGGAGAGTTAAAAGTTACAGTAAATATATAATATTCATTATACTTTTTCTTAATATTGTACACTTTACATTTTTGTGCTTGAAAATAAGACTTTTTTCTTGGTACACATATATATTTTTTTAATTGAAAATTAACGTTTTTGACAAAAACATCGTATTTTAGGCTCATCCCGGGAGACCTAAATGTTGTTCAGACTGTCTAAATATTTCTTGTAGTAATTATGTAATAATAATGACAATTTTTATCAACTTCAAATTTTGATTTTTTTTTTTTTTTTTTTTTTGCGATACATTCTAATATATATATTAAAATGTAAGAAAACACATATCCCAGTTATTTGCACTGATATAAATATAAATAAATAAATAAATATAGACCTTACCTTTGCAGCCAAAACCTATAAGACGAGAAAACAGTATTTTCTGATTTAACTTTACATTTTGCACAATTAACCATAAACAGAGAAAGGGAAATATAAAATAAACACTTTATATTTCTTGAAACCCGATTTAATGTTAATATTTCTCTAAAAAAATACTGACAGTGTAAAAAACGAGTAAAACAGAACTTTATGTTAAATCCATATTTTTCAATATAAAATCAAAGTACATAGTTAATTGTTGTTATTGATTGTTAATATTTTTTATAAATTAGCTTTAGCAGCTCACAAAGCTTTGAGCTCGTAATTGAAGAATCGAGAATTTGATTATTAAGCCAATCAGAGTCTGACGTGTGTATTATGATGACACTTCACGTAAATTAAAATGTGGTTCCAATTTCATCTATATTTCGGAAAAACAATATTTTTGGTGGTTGTCATCTATTAACTTCACGGATATTCAAAATTGTCACGGTATGTCTTTGGACCAGCGTACGGGGGACACCCAGACCGTCGCCAATTGCTCCCTGAGTATATATAGATATGTATATATATATGTATATATATATATATATATATATATATATATATATATATATATATATATATATATATATATATATATATATATATATATATATATCGTCATCCATTTAACCCCCGCTAAATGTTAACCCTGATTAAAAGAATATGTTAAACTCTACTTTATTATTATTATTATAACAAAACTGAAGTTTTATATTAATGTGTTTAGTTTTTAAAAATATCCAGATACATTTGATGCTAAAAGTCTGATTAGTAAACCTGTATTTAACATAATACAAAAATTATACTTCTGTATTTTCATTTTCTTATACAATCTACACTTTACTACCACCTCTCTGAATATTGATTTTTAAATACCAATAATGTATCGTTTGTAGTTTCATTTTATTACAGTTTCCCATATTTCAGCAAAAGACTTTTGTTAACATATAAATATTACATACTTTTCAAATAAAAATTTTATGACAAAATTATAGCTGCTGAGATAAATATGTAATGCAGTTTACCATTTACTATTAAATATTTCTATTAAGCTAATTCTTTTTTTTTGGTTGTCCAAGCAGGGATTTTAGACTAGGCCATCTCTATAAAGTGCAACAAGTATTTCATGTAAAAACTGGGGAAACAACGATTTTAGAATATTCGGACTCCCCTGTATACGAATCTGCCTGTTGCCAAAGTGAAATTTGAACCGGAATTTCGGCATTCAAGATGACGTCCAAGACTCTGTTGTCATGTATCTCTCTTAATCATTACCTTAAATAATGATTTAAACGCCTTCTTAAGGGTTTTCTCGGAGGCCAAACACATTTTAATGCACAAAGTGTACTTACCTTATGCTTGGGGAGCATGGGTTTCAAGTTGGTGCCCAGAAAGGCCGCCCTATTTTGTTTATGTGCGCTTCATTTGTCTATATTCATTTCTAATATAAAATCCATTAGATATATAGTTTTTAGTGGTTAAATATGCATATTATTTAAACTATTGCGTGAATGTTATTTGCTTTTAAGTAATGTTTTACACCCTACAGAAAAAAATTTGGTAATAAAATTGTGTAACTGATGGTAATAACATTTTTTGTATTTTTAGTCCTTTTTGTAATATACTGCCATTTTTTAAAAGGTAAAGGCGTCAACAGTGTGCTCCTTAAGCTCGAACGTCACACACAGAGTACCACAGAGTACGCATAAACTGCCAGAAGAGAAAATGTTCGAAAGACAAATTACACACTCCAAAAAAATAAATAAAAAATAAAATAAAATCGACCACTAATACCACTCCTGCTGATTCTTATGCAAAATGACCGCTTGAATCCGAGTATGACTATCACTTTGCCCAGTCACTCAACGTTTTCTAGGGACATCACACTCTCCCCCAATTTTTATCATTGCTCGGTAATTTTATGACTACGAATTTGATTTGGAGAAAAAAAAAAAAAAGAATTAATTTAACACCTAAAAATAAAAATATATAATGTTTAATTATTAACATCAGTAATATATTAAAAAAGTATAAGAAATGTAATGCATAATTTCAGCGGCACATCTACCCTAAATTTCCCCTTTGACGCACATGTTGATGTTTTAGAATTTTCCAACTCTGTATACCCTTGGAAGATATTTAACAGTCAAAATAATCCTCCTCCACCCCTGAAAATCAAAATTATAGCCACAAAATTACCGAAAAGTGATAAAAATAGGGGTCATCACTAAAGCACGGTGGGTGAGATGCAGAATGGACGTCATATTCGGATTCAGGAGGTCATTTTACATAAGAATTTGCCAAAATTTTGCTGGGGCAGTTTGATAAATTTACATGCAATTTCATATTGTTTTCAATGCAACGATCCTCAAAATGTAGGATTTTATGAAATATTCCGCTTTGTTCTGCAATTTTGATAATATATTAAATTTCAAATAATTTGCTAAATTTCCAAATTAGAATATTTTCCATCCAAAATGATTAAGCTAGAATCATAAATGGCATTTTAAAAATGGTCTGACAACTTTATGATGAAAATATCCGTAAAAATAGACGTTTATGTCAAAATTTATGATATTCTGCCCTGTTAAAAAAAATCTAAATTTCCAATAAGATACGAATTTTTTAAATTATAAAAGTCATAGTCATAGATATTCATAAAAGCATTCTAAATGATATTTTAAAAGTAGTCTAATTTCTTTACGATGGAATTTTCACTAAAAAGGGACGTGTATGCGAAAATTTGCCTTATTCTGTCATGTTAAGAAATTCTTCAATATCAAATAACTTGCGATTTTTTTAAACTAAAATTTTCAGTTAATTTTGTTCCTGCCAGCATCATAACTGATTTTTAAAGTTGGTTTGAAATCTCTTTAGTAAAAGTATTCTTTTAATACATGTTTAAGCGAAAAGCCCTATTCTTCCATGTTATGAAAATCGTAAATTTTGATTAACTTACATAGTATTTAAATCAGAATGTTGCAAATGAAAAGTGATCTTGCTGGTGTCATAAATAATATTTTAAAACTGGTCTGACTACAATGCGATCATTTGCTCTTCAGATAACGTGTACATAGCCAGACTAACAGGCTATCACACTAACAATATATTACATTAACAGACTAACTGACATCCTAAAGACGGATATAATGATATTTTTTTTTCGGATTCCTGACACCTCAAAACGTATAAAAAACAGATTTTTGGCCGGCAACTTGCATATAAGACTTCCGGTCCGAATTTCGCATTGGCAGCAGGTAGATTCGTATTCAGCGGGGTCGAATCACCCTATAAACGTTGTTTCCACAATTGTTACATAAAATATTTCTTGCATTGTTCTTTCGTGAAAATATGCCTATTTTATTTAGGCTAATATTAAAAACTGATTTGGTTAAAAAAAAAGAAAGAAAGAAAGAAAGAAAAAGAGAACATCATTGAGTGGGTGAGGTTGGGCTGCGGTGGAGTTCTAGAAAATAATCACTGATTTTTTAGAAAGTTGTTTCTTCTAAAGGATCGAACAGAACAGCCTCAGTTTACCATTTTCTAGCTTTCATGTTAAACGTGTTATTAAGGAAGATTTCTTTCGATTTTTATAGTAATTATTATGGCATAATTTCCCATATTGCATTTAATACATAATATATATATATATATATATATATATTAAAAAAAACTAAAAACATGATTTTATTGAAATGTGAACTAAAAAAGCAGTATTTGGCGCGAAAGAGCAAAATACACTGTACATGCAATTCCCGAGATACACACCTCATCTTTAAATGCAAGTAACCTTAATAAATTTGAAAATTGCACTAAACTAATATTTTAGCGAAATATTAAATAATTTTAAAATTATCAAATGAAATAATTGATTACATTATATATAAGTTACTATAATACTCCGAAGTGGTTTATTGTGGAAACTATTTAATTTTACTTCATAAAAATGTTTTTTATCATATAACTAACAAATGCTTATGTGAGATACACTTGAGTTATACGTATAGTAAGCAGTTTATTTCATTTGAAAAAACTTTTGCATTTTGCAAATCTCATTTCAAGATGTGTGAAAAAAAAATAGTTTTTTGTTAAAAACAAAGATTTTAGAAAAGAATTACATACTATTAAATCCTTAATAATAATAATAATAATAATAATAATAATAATAATAATAATAAAAAGGTCACTCGATGTTATACAAATACGTCCAATCCTGTGCCATATACGGCAGACTTTTTTATATAAAGATTTTTTTCTTTGCCACTGGAACCTGCCCCTGATGAGAGAGGTGCCTAGAAACACACTAGTATATAGTATTTTCATCGATTATGAAGTCATGTGAAAAATTCCATCTCAATCAGATGATAAGAAGTGGCCGAAGATAGAATTGCAAGATTCCGTTACATACATTGATAGTTACATCATGTCAAGTAAATAAAAGCGTGTTAATATTAAAATAAATTGAAACTTTAGAAAGCTCAACAAATGTTTATGAAACACTATTTGCTTAGTAAATAGAATAATATAATTTGTTAGCACAATTTTTCAGTGATACATATTTGCATCTTGTAAAATACATATTTTCTTTTTTCGTTAAAAATATATCAAAACATAAATCAATTTTCAGAAAAATAGTTTATCCTTCAACTTTGCTAAATATCTTATGAACGTATGAAAATATACTGAAAAGTTAAACTTGTTACTTCGAAATTCTTTAGATTAATTAAAAGGAAAACAAATGCACTGAAAATAAATTTTAAATTTTAACATACATTTAAAGAATTTATCTAAATGTGGAGAGTTCACTTTTTTTTTTGATGAATGCATTTAAAAAACCTTTTAATAATGTTTTGTAATACTTCAAAACAAATCTATTCTTATCTAGTTCACTAAAAAAAAAAAAAAAAAAAAAAAAAAAAAAAACATTTATTCATCTATACCATGCATGCAAGAATAAATTCTTTTGTCAAATGAATATTTCTAGAGACAAATTGTTTTAAACTTTCCAAAAATAAATCTCAAGGAAACAATTTTATTTTAATTAGCAGAGTGCACAATATAATACTTTTACTTTAAACTGCCTAGAAGCTCACTTTTTGTTTTGAAATGGAATATGATAAATTCCTTATTTCTAAAGCAAAATCTTTTGTTTCAAATTTCTTATTGAACAACAAATATTCCCAATCTTTATTCAACAGTTTAACAATAAATGAAAAAAATTTTCAGAGAGAAAACCGAATCTTTTTGAGTTAAAATGTGTCTGACTTCTACAAAGATATATCATATTTATTAAAAGTGTCTGATTTCTACAGAGATAGAATTTATTCTTTTGTTAAAACTCTGATTGTGTTTGTTAAAATTATGCAACAGATGTACTTTAAAATAATGGATATTAATAATTATATTATAATTAGTTATAAAACTTATTTTTCCATCTCTTTTTTTTAGCAACTGAAATAGTGTTTTGATAATATTTTCAAAAATTTCTGTTTCTATCGAAAAAAAAAAAAAAAAAAAAAAAAAAAAAAAAAAAATACAATACATTGATTTATTTTCTCAAAATGTTAACACTTGGAAAATGAAAACACACCTAAAAATAGATTTAACAATATGACCACATTTGAAAATGACAAAATTGTACTGTTGCTTTCTCTGCATAGTTTTTCTATGAACTATATTAACATTTATTTCAAAATTAGATTAAAAACATGAGTATGCACATGATTACAATGATTATAAGTACCATTTACGACCTTTAAATTTGAAATACAAATTAAAATTTCTTAGTTATATATTTTTGAATAATTGTAAGTGCAATGCAAAAAAAAGGAACAGCTCAGTGACCGGATATATACGTCAGCGGCGGTCAGATGTTTAATAATTTACCGTACATTTAAAGAATTCACTCCAATGTGCTGCGTTTCTCTTCTTCTTTTTTCTTCTTCTTCTTCTAATAATAATAATAATAAATTCTTTATTTTTTTAACAAATCGTGTCATAATATTTTACACAATTACAAAATAATCTATGCTTATCATTTCACTCAAATTAACATTAAACATTAGTACATAACTTTAAAAAAAAAAAAAAAAAAAAAAAAAAAAATCGTTAATGAAATATATCTACACACAGTTCATTTCAACATTTCCAAGAATAATTTTCAAATAAATTTTTATTTTAATCAGAAGAGTGAACAGAATAATTTTTCTATTTTCAGCTGCTTACAATTTCACTTTCTTCTTTGAAACTGTATATTATATATTTCTTATTTCAAAAGAAACTCTTTTGCTTTGAATTTCATACTAAAGAACAAAGGTTTCAAAAACTTTACGCAACAATTTTGTAATAAATGAAAAACATTTCAGAAGGAAAACTGAAACTGTTTGATTTAAATGTATGACCAGTTTCTTCAAAGCTATTTCTTTTTTTCTTTTCTTTGTTATGCACAGTTTAATTGCTTAAACTAATCAATTTGTTAAATGAAAAGTAAAAATAGAGTTTACTGTTTCATCGTAACTCTCATTGATTTTGTAAAAGTTATGGAACAAATACAATTTTAATTGAAGAATGATATAAAATAACTTCTCTGAATAAACTTTTTTGCCAATTTAGATTTTGTTTTGAGAATATTTTTAAGATTTTTTTTTCTAGATAAAAACAATCATATTCTTATTATTTTCATGTCATTAACTCATGAAAAAATAAAAAAATAGACATGAGATATAATACAGTATTTAATAAATATGATTTAAATTTCTTCAAAATTAGGTTAAAATAAATTTCATGGACATAATTACATATGTGAGTTATTTATTAAACGCTTTTCCAAATATCACTGCATGGCTTCATTGTATATTGTATAGTCGGGGAAAGCAAAAACGCAGCACTCAATGCAACTTCGTTGCTAATCGATGCACAAAAATGTAATGGGTATCATTCGACGGGGAATTGTGAGTAGTTTCAGAAAATGAACTCAAATTTTGAATTGGGGGTCGTCTACATATTAAAACGTGCGCCAACTTTTTTTTTTTTCCAATGGTAATATCCCATTTTTATTTTATATTTGAATTCCTGGGATCGTGACAACGCGAAAACGTATATTGGTTGTATATTTTACTTATTTTTTCACAGAGTTATAAGCGTTCAAAGTTTGCATGCGCTAATGTTAAATTCATATTTCAAACTTTATTAATATCTTCCCAAAAAATAACTTGATCGATATAACTCTTTTTTTACGAGATACAGTGAAGAAATCCAAACATAATCCATCATTACTTTTGATTCTGAAAAATATTTTTAATTCTGAAAAATATTAATAAATTCATATTCATAACATTATGAATTATGACCTGTATTAATTTTTACATAAAATGAATCCTAATGCTGAAAAAAATGGGTGTGCAAATTTGTTGCTCATTTCAGTTATTAGTTTTCGAGTTATAAACAAATCTTTCTTTTTGAGTGGTTTAGGGGACCGTCTCGTATAAAATTCCACCTGAGATAACGAAGCAAATCTTAAAAAATAACTAAGAAAATTAAACAATATATATATATATATATATATATTACGGGTAAAATTATATAACAGCAACGTCAAACGCAAAGAAACAAAACAAAATGATTATTTTTAAACATTAGTGTTGGCATCAAGAATTCCTGTTTTCTAAAGAAATCAATCCCCGCCTTTTAATCGTTCTTCAAAACAAAACGATACAGAAAAGAAAAGTAAATGTGACTTTGAGTATTCGTTTAAAACCCCTTATTTTACGTTGAGCAGGCCCTGACTAACGCCAGGTTATTAATGCGGGGCAGCGGACCTGGGCCCTCCTTTTGGAAGCCCCCCCCCCCAATAGACATAAACAGAAATTTTGTAACCTAAAGACCTCTTATGCCACTGCAAGGGGACCCATCTAAGCTTGCCCCGGGTCTCCAGAAAGTCTAAGTAGGGACCTGACATTGGCAAAAATATACACAAGTAGTATTTACATCGTCGATTCCTGGTGATAAATTTTGAATCCTTTAAACGAACACTAGAAAAAAAAATTAAAAAAATAGGCGGGGTTTCCTATTTAAAATAGAAAAATAGATTGATTGTAAAAATTGTCAAAAAAAAAAAAAAGAATGGAATTGAATTGGAATGTAAGACAGACTTGTAAAATTGTTTCTTAAAACTTTCGCGACCGCATGCTTTTTCTTTTTGACAGTAAGGTCCGAGCCTGTAGGTGTAGGTGTTAATCTACGAAATTACAATATTTCAGAACAAAATTTTCCTTATTCACATTTATATTAAAAATGAATATACATTATGATTATGTTCTTTTTAATCAAAATATTTGTATCCATGGTATATTGCATTGTAAAAATACGAATATTGGTTATATACTTAAGATATAAATCCATACTAATTGCGAAAGAAACGCCCACTGGTGAAGTTATAGATTTTCAAATGACGTGAATCACCGTCAGCGATCGTGAAAGTGTTAACTACTATCATAGTTAAAGGCTTAATTATTTACTTCATATATTGCTTTATTTTTATTTATTTATTTTATTATGATTATTATTATTATTATTATTGATGGGGGAGGATTATTATTTTAAGGATACTTTGGTCTTTAAGATTTCATCAATATATTTTAATTTTATATATTTTTAAATTATACTGTAACTTTTATAAATATATTTTAACAATTTTGCGACCTCAGGATTTTTTCTTTTTGACAGTAAGGTCCGCCTACGGGCGTTATTCTCTCAAAATAAAATATTTCAGAACAAATTTTCTGTATTCACAGTTATATTGCAAATGGATATACATTATAATTTTATTCTTTCTAATCAATATATTTCTATCCATAGTATATTTTGTTGGAAAAATATGAACACAGGGTTATATACTTAAACTTACCCTCCAACATCCTTATTAATATTCCGTAGTTCTGCTAGACCCGTCCTTCTTCTCACACCAATAATTTTTTAGAATAATATTCTCTAAATGCAACAACGATTACATAAGAAGAAAAATACTCTAAAAAGATACCGGTGTAATAAAGAAAGCAGAGCTAACAATACTACGTAATATTAATTAGTATGTTGGAGAGTATGCTTAAAGAAACCCACAAATAAGAAACTTAATAAGAAACCCACAAATTGCGAAAGAAAACGACTAGTGAGAGAGTTACAGATTTTCAAATGTCGTGAATTTATGTCAGTAGTCGTGAAAGCGTTAATTACAAAATTATATTTTCATAGAAATTACAAAACAAATCGTACAGTTCAAAAGAGTTCACCTGATCCAAACTGGTAAGAGCGATTAAAATTGTTTAATATTTACTTCATGAAACCTCACAATAATTTATCCGAAAGGATTTAGTTCATGCATTGTTGTATATATATACACAGCCATATTATTTCAGTTTGTATATTATGCTAAGCCTACGAAAGAAATTTTAAGCTTTATTGGTGATCAGTATAGCCATGATAGACACTTTTTAATTGAAAAATATTGTTTTTTTTTCTTTTTTTTTAAGAGTATTGTCTGACCAATCATAAGTGTAATGTATTTAAATATACCTAAAATTATCTGAAAAAGTAATGAAGTATATCAATATCTAAAAACGGAATTCAGGAAAACTAAGGTACTAATTAATAAGAAAGCACCTTAAAACTGGCGTTTCAAATTATTACTTAGAAAACTTTGAATAAGCACCATAAAATACAATAATCTCGCAACAAGTTGCCGCTTTGACTGCAGTACTCTTGCCTACTTTGCTCACCTGACGAAGGGTCGTGTGCTCTTTCCCGTTGTCTCGAAACAATTGCTGTGAGATTATTGCATTTTATGGTGTTTATTCAAAGAAGTATAAGCAATAACTAAGGTACTGGTAAAGAACTAATGTTTTTATTAATTTTTAAAACTCTTTCATTTTCTTGAAACATTTCCGGTGTGAAACTGTAAAATTTTCTTTAATTCTTGTAGGATCAAAATTTCATTTTTCTACATTTACAGATAACCCCCTAACACATTTTTGATGATGAATCTATGAATATTAAAGATAAAGTATATAAACAGTATACTTTTCCGCACTGCCGAACTTTTCGAAATTCGAAAATGAGGTCAAAATTGGGTGTTGCTTTTGAAAAAATCAAAGTTAGCACTCATTTCAATATGTAGATAACCCCTAATTCAAAATTCAGCAAAATGTTCAGAAAGTACATTTAATTTCCTGTTGAATGGCATCTATTAAATTTTTCTGAGTCAATTAATAACGAAATTACAGCGAGTGCTGCGATTTTTTTCCCCGACTGTACAATATATTTATCTTAATTATCATATATTAATGATTCTTAATTATCTATACGCAAACGCGCAAATATACACGAACTTATACACATTCATACATACATAAACACATCATATACATAAACGCACACACACACACACACACATATTTATATATACATATCTTTGTATGCATGTATGTGGATGTGGATGGGTGGTTACGTATCGTGATATCAAAAAATGGTTTTCCAATATCATATGCATAAAAAATATTAGCAACAACTACAATTTTTAAATAAACAGTGAGAAAGGGAAAATTAAAATTTGGAGTATACGTCCCAATTGTAAAATTTTATAGAAATTGCAAAGAACAACTATCATCACACAATGTGGGGTCGGTAAGAGTCGAGATGCGAGAAAATCCTTTATCTAGAATGGACGTCCTATTTGGTTGAACCCGTTATTCTGTTGCAGTTTGCCGCGGAGATATATCAATATTCGAATGCGAAGATAGCCAGTAAATACCTTATGTATGGGGCTGAAAACAGTAACAAAGAAGCAGTGACAAGAAATTACCAGGAGCATATTCAAAACAGGGCACTGCTCTCTCTGTTAGAAAACTTTTCAACGGTTGCACAAAAAAAATCTTTGAGACAAGCTTGTTCTTTGTTCAAAAGACTGATGTAGGCTAAATATGTAGCGTGAGAACGATAAATCAAATCCAATAGAGACAATTTTTTACGCATTGGCGGTCATTTCCTTAACTCCGCGGTTATAGACGTTAGGAAAATGAAAAGATTGTTCCACGTCTGCTTGATTTAGTCCGTCACTGATGTAAATTCTGTATTAAAAACAATCTTAAGTACAATTTTCTATATAAATAGATACGGTCTTATACCCTAGCAAGACCCTAGACATTTCTTTTTTCTTCTGGGAACAAAAATCCCTATAACCACGTGGTTTGCGACCCACAGTAAGAGTCCAGTGTACCAATGTACCAATGTAAATTTTATATTGCAGCTAGTGAACTGTTGTTGGATTATTTATTGTACAGTTTTTATAATAAAGATTATTTTTTCTTTAATAATCGTCTTTAATGCATTCTCCATTTTCACTCTCGCAATTCGCATTTGATTTCCGACCTCGCGGTTTTCTTATGGTGAAAGTTGTTTGTTTTTACAATTTATATCAACCCTTAGAATTTTGCAAACCATATTCTTTAAATTTACGTTTTAATTCCTGTACAGGTTTCACAGTTAAAGGACCTCGGGGCTGCTCATGACGTCTGCGATACACACGCTATGTCCCTGCGACATTTTGTTGTTCAGGTAACAATTTTTACAATTCCCCCACGTTGTTCCCATATAAACTGCATTTGTTCACAAATCGAGAAAACTAGATGCACGGCACGTATTTCACAGTGTATTCACTTCAGGCTACGATGTCAGTATAAATGGATAGCAGTTTCTTACGACTAACCAAAAATTTAAGAAACTTTGGTTCTTCTTCTCGTTTTGAAGCAAAATCAGTAGGCTGATCCGAGATAGTCAGAGCCGAAGACACTTTGAAGACACCAAAGACACAGTGTGAAATCCGAAGATCATTAACCTTTTACAGGCCGAATTTAGATCCAGGTATATTTTTCATTAGTTATTTGCATATTTTACTTTATAATACTTTAGTTAAGGGATTTTAAACATTTAAATGGAAAAAAATACATACATATATATTAATTGCCATTAATAATAATTATTAATATTCTTAAATTATTAAGATTAATATTATAGATTATTAATATAATCTGATTAATATTATCAAGTTTGATGTCCTTTTTGATAATAAGAGCTGTTTAAAATAAACCAACTGATATTCAGAGTCATCGGATACTTTCAAATTTTTATGCATTTTCTAATTTGTACTCTTTGGAAAGAAATGTGAAAATGATCATTTTGGGGATTTTTTGTACAGTTACCAACTAATGATAGGAATGTTGCTTATGTTTTAAAAAATCAAGTCATCTTTTAAGTATCTCCGCTAATTTTTTCAAGTCAATATTAGTGCAATTAATTTTTTTAAATAGGTTTTAATTTGATGTTCCCAATTGGGAACATTGACCTGTAAAAGGTTAAAAATGAAAATTAGGCTTTGGTAGGCACACCATAATTATTTTCTCTCTTCTTCTTAGTCTGTCTAGTGCTGAACATTTTCATTTTACAGGTACCGTTCCAACGCTACGTATGCTGTTTAGCTATGGAGATCCCATTCTAGTAACATTCATATACATATGCATATATATATATATATATATATATATATATATATATATATATATATATATATATATATGTATGTATGTATGTGTAATTAAAATTGTCACGGTAATTGTAACTTTTAGATTTTAATCAATTGTTAAATGATTCATATGATTCTTGAACGCATACTTGAAAATACTTTGCACTAATCTTTTATTCACTTTCAGTGATCAGTTTTATAGTTACGGTCTTGTACATCGTCATGGTTTCTTTCTTTTCTTTTTTTTTTTTTTTTAATAATCACTCTGTATATACAGTCGGGTAACCGAGCACAAGCAAAAATTTGTATAGAAAAAATTAAACTTAATACTGTTTTAAATCCTTGTCGAATCATGTTCTTAGACTGACTAAGAAGAGGATTCCACAAGGATTTATTTAACAAAATTGTATTAAGTGTAAATTTTTTATACAGGAATTTTTGCTATTGATCGGATATTTTTGCTGTCGACTGTATGTATATATATATATATATATATATATGTATACATATACATATGTCGATCACTGAAGTTGCTGAATCTATATATTAATAAAAATCTAAATAAAAATTGTTAAAAACTGTTTCAGTTGATATCGAATTTCATACACAATTGGTACTAATGTAAACAAAATTCCTATATATATGGAATGCGTAAACTGTCCTTTTGAGCTACAAACTCTCAGACTGTACTATAATGAACTTTAAAAGAAATATAAATCAAAATGCAAAATGTAAAATGCAGACTGTAGAATGCTATTGAAATGATTTTTAAAGAAATTTCATTGAAATATTTTGTGTTTCTTATAATAATACTCTCTCTCTCTCTGTATATATATATATATATATATTAATTATGAAAATTACAAATGTATGTCATATGCAAATTAAAATGCAATCAAATTTCAAATAAGTTTGAGCTTTTTTCACGATGGGAACCGTATTTTTTTTCGACATTTTGAGGGAGGAAAAGGGCTCGAGGCCCTGAAGTTATCGCCGAGGTTTTGCTTCTCGCATAAAACGCTAATTGAAATGCAATAAAATTTGGTTAAGGTAAGGTTGAGCTGTTTTTCCCTTCTTATGCTACACAATAGGCAATTCGAGACAGTCTGGGAATCATCCCCGAGGGAGGTCTAGTGACATGCCATCACAATTTTTTCCTCCACGGTCTATGCATTCAGTTAAAGATTTTTGAAGTAAATATCTCCCTTTCTCTTGAAACATCGAGTATATATTTTTATTATAATTCTTTACTAAAAGCTTTATATGCCTAATATTTTATCATTCTATTTTTTATACACATAATTACTTCATAATTTAATGTGCGAAGCATATACAAATAACATTTTATCTTAGCTCATTAAAAGAAGAATAGGAAAATAAAGAAAAAAGAAATACTTTTACAGCTTTCATTTTTTAATAATCTCGAATTAATGATGCTATTATACTCGTATCTAAAAATCGTATATTAGCGGCTAAGATTTTTTTTTTTTTTTTACGCATTTTTTATAAGGGTATTTTTTTTCCTTCATTTCTTTATATATATAATCATAGCATATTTTTTAATGTTTTTAAGAAATAAATTTAAGGAAAGTTAATTTTTGATAATAAAGGATATAATAACAATTTATCACAGAAGGTAAAGTAATTTAGAATGATAAATAAAAAAATAAAATAAAAATAAAAACATAAATAGAAATTTGATGATTTAATGCACATTTATAGTTACAAAATAAAGAATTTTGAATTTTTTAGGATTAAATTTTATTTTTATTTCTGTTTTTATTCTTTATATGACAGAACTTTTCTGTTTATTCTAAGTCCTGGTACACGATATCTCATATATATTTATATATATTTTCAAACATTTAACTACAGTTTTTATTTTCAGAACATTTAGTGTAAGGATAGTATTGAAATTATGATTTTTGAAATGGGTTTTGAATATTGCATAGCTCAAAAAAGAATAGCCGTAGTATGTTGCAAATTTATATTTGGGTTTATCATGATGTCTGATATTACACCTTCAACTTTTGTTTTGATACGATTTCCTTTTTCAGAGATATATACGACTTTATACGTATTTTTGTGATGTTTGTATGTGTATGCGTGTATATGTGTGAATAAACACGATAACGTCTAAACGCTTTTTATGAATTAGCTGAAAATGGGTACGCGTGTTATAGGTCCCTATTGATTTTGGTGAATCTAGCACTTGTAGTTTTTTTTACAGGGACACAAAGAAGAAATATTATTTTTATGGACAAGGGACTGAATTAATTTGAAGTACAATATCATCTGAATGGCTTATTCGATTAAGCTGAAAATTCATGTACGTTTCATAGGTATTCATAGCACAAAACCTATTTACTTTGGTGAATCTAACACTTTTAGTTTTCTTACAAGGACACAATAAAAATTCTTTTTCATTATGGCCTATGGGCTGAAATCATTTTAAGTGTGATAACGTCTAAATTCCTTACTCGATTGAAATGAAAATTTATATACTTATTATAGGTCACCGTTGCATAATACATGTAGCTTTTGATGAATCTAACACTTATAGATTTTTACAGGGACACAACAAAAAATTAGCTGCTGAAATTACTTGAAGTGTGATGGCGTTTAAATATCTTATTCGATTGAGTTGAAAATTTGTACACATGTTATAGGTCAACGTTGCATAATCTCTGTAGCTTTTAGTGAACCTAAAACTTTTAGTTTTTTTTTTTTTTTTTTTTTTTTTTTTTTCTATAGGGACACAACAAAAAATTCTGTATCTTTATAGCCTATGTGTTGAAATTATTTGAAGTGCCATAGCGTCTAAATGCCTTGTTTTATTGAACTGAAAATTTATATACATGTTATAGATAACTGTTGCTCATACTGTGTTACTTTTTGTGAATCTAGCACTTATAGTTCTTCTACAGGGACACAGCAGAGAATTCTTTATAATTATGCCTTAAGGGCTGAAATTATATATATATATATATATATATATATATATATATTTTTTTTTTTTTTTTTTTTTACAAAGACTCAACGAATAATTCTTCATCATTGTGCCCTATAGGTTCAAAATGTTTAAAGTGTCATAGCATCTAAACACACTGTTCAAAATGGCTTCTTAAAAATGCACTAAATTGTCTCAAAATAGCTCCGAAACAATATATACTTAAATTTGAATACCCATGTACTCATTTTGAGTATATTCACATGTTCAAAAATGGATTTGACCAATAAGAATCCCAATATACCCATTTTGGACATGTCAATATACTCAGAAATGAGTAGACGTGTTTTCAATTTTAAGTATATACTGTTTCGGAGCTATTTTGGGAGAATTTTTCTCATTTTTAAGAAGAAAAAAAATTAACAGTGCAAATACCCGATTGGGCTGGAAATAAATATACAGTTTTTGATCACAGTCACATGAAGTGTATGAAATTTGAGGTACCTAGGGCTTATAGATTTTACATTTGTTTCTTATGGGGTGAAATTATTTAAAATGCTATAACGTCTAAACGCTTTATCCGAATGAGCTGGAAATTTATATACATGGTATTGGTAATCGTCGCACAAACTGTGTAGATTATGGTGAGTCTAGCATTTATACATTTTTACAGGGACATAAAGGAAACTTTTTATCATTATTGCCTATGGGCAAAATTTTTTGAAGGGAAATAGCATTAAATTAACCAACACATCGTATAAAGAAAAATACTTAAGCACCCTTATTATAATATTTTCTTTTTTTTTTATTTAACGATTTCTTTTATTTTATTTATACAACTGTTAATTACTTAATGCCAAGCTACATTTGCTTAAGCTTTAGTTTAGGTCAACCATTATGAAAAACATGGATTCGTGGAGCAGTTGGATTGTATCGATAGTTTTTTGGTTATCTAATTCTATTAGAACTTCATTTTTGCACCTGCCGCTCGTGTGTGTATAGTGTATATCACATTAGGAAGGAATATCTTATAGCAAACGCAGATATATTTTCGAATTTTTTGAAAGAATATAGTTTTGTGATTATTTTCCGAATATCATATTTCATGCATTTTCAGATTCATATATGAAGATGTAGCTGCCTTAATTGATTTCGTTTTACATTTTAAATAATTTTAAAGTAAAAACAGGGTATTAATTTAATATCATTTGAACAAGTTATCCGATTGTTTAATCAGACGATTGATTCAAAATATATAAAATTTTATTTATTTATTTATTTTTAGCTTTCTCATTATGCATGAATATGAAAATACATGAAATATGATATTCGGAAATCGTCACAAAACCACATTCTTTCAAAAGAAAAAAAGAAAAAAGAAAAAAAAAACATCTTCTGTCCAGTGTATACCAAAATAGAATATAATATATACATTAAAACAACCGGTACTATAAAGGGGTTAATAAATATGTTGCCAAGTGTTTATATATTTGAATTGCGTCACGAATCGATACTTTTTAAAATGGGTGCATATACGCATATACTACAGGTTAACCCTTTGCGGTGCAGGGTGATTTGGATCATTTAAATTACACAGCCACTGGAATTTACGAACAAAATTAAAATAAAAGAAATTTTAAATTTTCAGGTTAAAAATAAAGGGTCTTTTCTGCTATGTTATAAATGTAAATTTTTGCTAAAAAATTTTCGGAATGGAGTTTTTGCACTTGAAAATTAAAATTAGGTGTTCCATCATCGGGAACACTGCGACTGAAAGGGTTAACCAAATATGGCTCGGGATAAATATATATTTTCTTTTTGCTCACATATATTTTAGCGGACGTAGAAAGATCATTACACTGTTATAAGTGAAGTGCTCAAAAATGAGTAAATTAACATGCTTGTTTCCAATTGAGTAATTTTGTTTCAAAACGCAAAAATTGCTTGTCCCATTTGGGAAAAATCGCATTTATTTAAATTAATAACTGTACACATTTGATATTTTTTTTCTTTAAAAAACTATTTTTCTAAATGATGCATGACACAATATTGGTTAATATAAAGCTTTTTAAAAGCATACTTATCAATCATTTCTTTTTTCATTAAAAGTCAAAGAAAATGAAACCAGTTCAGTAAAGAAAACAACTGTAGTTAATAACTCACTTATATTACAATAACGTGATTTGAAAGATATTAAATTTTAATCGTACATGCAATACAGAAATATGAAATTTAATTAAAATTCATGACATTTACTTCAACGCAATATACAATATCATTATAGCAGAAGGATATATTACAATATTTAATATGTTAAGTTTTTCTTTTTAATTAAGAATGAAAAAAGTCTTTTTCACTATTTTCATTAGATATTAGTTATTGATGAAAGTATTGGCAGTAAATGAATTATAAATATAGGTATTTAATATATATAAAGAAAAAAATACTTACATTTTTCTTCAATAGTTTTATAAATAATTTAGTATGACTTTTTGAATTATAAATTCATATAAGGTGATTTTTCAATCTGAATTTAAATAAAAACTTAATATATATATATATATATATATATATATATATATATAACCTTTTTTTTGGTGGACTTTTTTGGTTTCTTACTTCAAAGTTCATCTTTCCAGTAACTTGTACCATAGCTTCGCATATCCCGTCACAGGAATTTAATTTCGAGAGCATCACCTTTCTGACCTTATGAGATTTCAACCTTGAGATTCCAATAGCTCCTGTGAGTATATATTGATATGTTTTTCTGTCAATAGACGGATCACTTACAATAATATGCCAAGTTTTTGTAGCTTTAACTGTAAACTATTATATAAGTATTTTAACTGAAAAAAATATTTTTTTTTTTTTTTCCTGAAGATGCTTTGAGAATCAAAGTGAAAAGCTTTGAATCAATTGCACATACATATGTTTTTAAGAATATTTTTAATGAAATTTAATGTTTTAAACACGTGTTTCTGATTTTCTATCTTTCATTTTTTTTTTTTTTTTTTAATACAATCTACATACAAACAGATTTCACAAAGTATAAAAATTTATACCGACTCCTAAAAAAAAGAAGAAAAAAACCTTGCTAAAACATTTATTTATTTATCAAAAAGTAAAATATGAAATAAAATACAAGTAAGTAATGAAATGAAATATATATTAATTAACAGCGTATAACGTAACAATAAATGAAGGAAAAGTATGACAGATTAATAATCAAATTATAAGCTAATATTAGCGGCAAAAGACTTTGAATTGACAGATAAATTATTAATAATTATAACTTTATTGCATAATATAATAATATATAAATTTATTTCTTTTTCATACGGAAAAAAATAAATTTACATAATATAAATAAATCATATTAGTATACTATCAGGCTTTGCCGCTTCGCTGGGCACTATTTAAATGAGTTCTCAAAATCTCATAATATTATTAATAACCTACGTTAAAATTACCCCTGTGTTCGGTAGAGGTTTTTCCCGCTCGCAAATTGCGGAGTCCGGGTCCCCACTGCCTTCAACAACAACTTACCTGCTTCTTACTTCCCCTTTCCCAGCGCGTAAGTTCGAAGCTTTGCGAAATCCCGCAGATCCCATAGATTTCCCAAGACGAATTCAGCACTAAAAGGAGAGTCTCGAAATTGCTCTTTGGTAATGTCCCCAATCCCCCCAAAATAAGAAAAAAAAGCGAAAATGTGTTTTTGGATATATCTCAAAGAAGACACATGTATGTTTATAATACCTTTATACCATTTTTAGTAGAGCTCTACTCAAAAATCTGTAACTTCTGAAATTTCCCCCCGAAAAAATATTTTTCTCCTTCCTTCTGTAAGACTCGAAAATTCCAAAAATCATAGATATTGTTTTGTTTATACTTAATTCTAGTCTCTCCACATGCAGATTTTTCACCGTGAAGTAATTTGGGGCCGAGCTATACTTACAAACGTTTTTTGGATACTGCTCCCCAAGGGGGAAGCGGGAGTATTTCGATAAATCCCGTTACTTTAGGGGTCGGATACATATGAACAATCCAAGCACCAAACGTTGTGACCGCAGCTCTCATAAATTTCTTAGAGCAGTGTCTCGAATTTGCACTTCGTAACGCATACTAGCCCCCCCCCCAAATAATAATAATAATAATAATAATAATAATAATAATAATAATAATAATAATAAAATTAATAATAAATGGTTGCAAAAAGTTAAAAAAAAAAAAAAAAAAAAAAAAAAAACGTGCTTTAGAAATATCCTAATAAAGACGCATGGCTGTTTTCAACATCTTTGTTCCATTTTTGATAGTTTTACTCAAAAATCTGGAATTTGCAAAATTTTCCGTCAAAAATTGATTTTTCCCCTCCCTCCTCTTAAAAAAAAAATTTTTTTAAATCACAGATAGTGTTTTATTTGTACTCATATGTAGTCTCATCATGTGCAATTTCTTTACTGTGATGTGATTTTGTGCCGAGTTATGTTTACAAAGGAGTTTTTACCTTCTGCCCCCCCAAGGGGTAAACGGGGTTAATATCGATAAATTGCCGTTATTTTAAGTGTCGGATACATATACACTGATACATGTATATACATATATGTCGGATACATCCAAGCACCAAAATAGGTGGCCGAAGCTCTCATAGATTTCTCAAGACAAATTTAGAGCTAAAAAAAGGATGTTCAGATTTTGCCCCTTCGTAACCCCTTCCCCCTCCCCCAAAAAATTGTATATCACAAAAAAAAAAAAAAAAAAAAACCTGTGTTTTTGGAAATATTATAAGAAAGTCCGATAGCTTTTTTTAATGTCTTTGTTCTATTTTTGGAAGAGTTCTTTACAAAAATCCGGAATTTGAGAAACTTCCGGCCAAAAATCAATTTCTCCCCTTCCTCTTCCTAAAAATACAAAATTCGCAAATCACAGTTTGTGTTTTATTTGTACTCGTGTCTATTCTCTCCATGTGCAATTTTATTTCATTTCATTTTATTTTATTTTTTTACTGTGAAGTAATTTAGAGCCCAGTTATGCTTACAAACGTGTTTTTTAAATTTCCTCCCCTAGAAAATATTGATAGATATAATTTTAAATTGGTTTTTGTTTGTCAAGCGCTATTGAATTCCGTCCCGCCGTTTTCAAATGATGCCCGGACAAAAATAGCGTTACAGCCATACAGACACCATGAAACACACACAAACACAGACAAAATTTTCTGAAGTCCTTTTCGGCTTTAATGGTGTGTGAAAAGTGTAGACATCTTTTTTTTTTTTTTTTTTTTTTATTAATCTGACAAATTTACAGACAAAAGTCTGATTTTATTAATATAGATAATATAAATTATTACATAATATAAATAAATGTATAAAGTTGTTGCTTTTCCATAAGAGATAAAAACACTGAAAAATAAAAGTGGAACAAGAAATAAAATTTTTAAGTTTAATACTCTTGAATTCTAGATATATATATATATATATATATATGTTTTTGTGTGGAAATGATGTAAACCAACATAATCGCATAGAAATTTTAGAAGTAATTTATTCAGAATATATATGTACGTACGTGAAAATTCACTGACGCTTACCATTGAAACTTTGTATTGATTTTTATTAAAATTTTTGAACTATATGTCAAAACTCCTAAAAAACTATGAAATATCTTACATTTTAAATATTGAAAAAAAAAATTCTGTGTCATAAAAACTGAATTTGTTCTGTATAAGATGTATTTCCATTTTTTTATAGTCGTCAGGAGTGATGTAAACAGACAGATTGAAATATTGTTACTATATTTTTCGGTAAATATTTGCATTTCAATAAAAAATAGTAAAATGATAAGATATTGTTATATAAAAGTTCATCTAAAAATATCAATATCTTACAAAATTTAAAACAGTGAAACATCGTTCTGTTGTTTGTTGAATAATATTCTTGTACGAAATATCGAAGAAGGTGATTTATAGCAATACTGCATTTCGTCCAATGTACACACTAATTCAGTTGTTTTTAGTATTGTTTTTAATATTGTTTTTCTCACATGTCAATATTCGATATATACCCAATTCAATGGGCATTTTATAACATCCGTATTTGTTTCAATGTTTTTTCATCTATTGAAATTGAAGCATATCCTTCTCGTTAATGGGATAAACTGTCCCATAGCAAAGTTAAATGTTTTGTGATATTCACTAAAAGTTCATTAACACTAATTTACGCCAAAATGCAACTAAATCAAAAAGGAAAAAGGAAAAAGCCAGAACTGGAAAAAAAAAATACTTATATAAACAGACGAATATATTCTAAATCATAATTGATATTATCAAATAGTTTTCAGAAAATCTCAAAAGGTTCAATAATGTCGATAAACGGCCGATGGAAATTCTTACAAACCCAATACTTTTTTTTTTTTTAAATATATCAAAAAGAAAAATATCATCTCACTGCAAAAACAAATGAAAGCCTGTTAAACTAAACCGCCTGTGAAT
Source organism: Salticus scenicus (assembly GCA_963930645.1). NCBI lineage: Eukaryota > Metazoa > Arthropoda > Arachnida > Araneae > Salticidae > Salticus > Salticus scenicus. Next base: position 118,997,912 of record OZ005659.1, on the reverse strand, counting down.
TCACTGACTCAGTACATTTACAAAAGTTAATGCATAAAACATTTATGAATATTTTCTCATTCTTCATTGAATTCTAAATTTATATTCCCATACTAAAACTATACTTTTAAATGTTTGACAGAACATTAAAGCATTTATGAAAAGCATATTTGACAGTTATTAGATTCTTTCACGGGAAAATGAGTTTATTAGAACGTACTCAATAGCATACCTCGTACATTTTGTAATATCATAACCTAAAAGATATTACATTTAACCAACATATAGAAATAAAATTTATTTTATCTAGAAGATATTATTCTTGATTTTAAGTCGCATGTGATGGAAATTTTAAATGCCTAAATATTCCTGCAATACGCGTACAAATGAATAAAGTAATAAAAGTCTGCATCTACATCTTGTTAAAGGTTGTATTAATGGTTTATAAGTTATGTGGGGACATTTGTTTTCGAATGCACCAACATATTTCTAATATAGCATTAAAGTTTTTATTAAAACTTTACTGCTATTTTAGAAAGTAAAACTTAAAGAACATATTAGAGTGTTTAATATTATTGAGTAAATGCCTGAAAGAAATGTTTGATAGATATATTTTTTTCATCTATCATTACATATGAATAAAATATTTACTTCTTTTTCAAATTTTACTTTTGGTGTAAGCATTTATTTTCTCATTATAAATCATAATACACTTAATCATATTAATATTCACCAGTTAAAGACTTAGACCAGTTAGATTTTAGAGTCTTAAAAAACACCTCATTTGACTAATAAATATGGTGTTAATGCTTTTCCTTCTTTAACCCTTTAGAGCGCACTATCTTTTAAAGTTGGAATTTCAAGAAAAGAAGTTGTAGACTATCTACTTAGATCTAAAGGAGTACGCAGGTATAATTTTGTAAAGATAGTACTTACCGTTTTTAATCTATGGGTGTTCCATTAGCTGGAACACTGCGCCACTAGAGCTCTGAAAAGTGCGTCTAAGTGAGCATCGCAGCGCGTAAATGAGTGAAAGATTTTGCATATGAATTAAAAAACACTGTATTATATCTGTGTAGCAGATTTCGCATGACCCAGGGTTTACACACGGGGAGGCCTGCTACTCTTCCACCCCCCCCTCAAAAAAAAAATGGTTATGTGATTTTTTATGAAATAATTTGATATTTACAGTTAGTATACATATATACAAGTCCTTTGTGCAAAAAATTTACAATTAGTCTATTTTTTAGCTTCATGACATTTTTAGAAGCACGTCATACCCTTTTGGTAGAAGTTTGGAAGGTATATTTCTAGGTTGTTTATTAAAAAAAAAAAAAAAAAAAGAAAAAAAAAAAGAAAAAGAAAACTCTCCCTCGCAGCATCTGATAGCTTGACGTCATTCCCTCCAAACAGAGGTAAACAGAAAACGTGAACACAGCTGTCTTCTCTCATCATTGCTTTCGGTTGCCTAATGAAAAGCGCTAGTGTCGCAGTGCTCCAGGTGATGGAACTCCTTATTTTATTCAACAATTCCTCGTATGTTTCCTGTATAAAAAGTTAAAAATAATATAGAATAAATAATTTAGAGTACAGCCAACGATATCACGTAGAAATTTTTTTTCAAGCAATCATTTTTGTATCACAAAAAAAAAAAAAAAAAAAAAAAAAAAAAATTCTTGTAAATACGAGGATTTAAAATAACGCGTCTCAGTTAAATATCATGGATTGTCTTGTGTAGTGGTGTCATCTATGTGTGAAAAGGAAAGTTCAAAGTTAAAAATAAACCTATTTTTATGCATTTGCAATTGAATTTAACAGTTGGAGAAGCTTGCGAAGTTAGGTGTTCCATGTAGTGGAACACTGAGCGGCAAAGGGTTAAATAAATAAATAAAATCTGAATATTGATTCAGAGGCGTTACAGGATTAGGCAGATTTACAGATACTTTGTAATTGGTGAGATTTGATCATCTAATATGTATAAATGTTATTGTTAACCATTATCATTTTTAAACTGCAAAAAATATTTTTAATCTTGAAGTATCAGCTTGTAAATTAATTTATACTTTTTTGTGTTATGTTTATTCATTCAATACATTATTTATTTATTCATTTTAAATACATCTTATTCTAATCTTAACTGTGCATTTTGCATACATAACCTCTCTCTTTTAAAGAATTTCATTTTACTATTTGAATGAAAGTATTATAAGTTCTTTCTCCCAAAATCAAAACTTACCTGTTTTAGGCTTTCTTCGGAAAAACAAACATTTCAAAACTTTCTATAACTCTTTTAAAATAAAACCCACAGGTATTCTAAAAGTATTTAAGTATTTTATTGATTTTTCTAAAATAATTTAAGCTTGGTTTACTTTTAACAGCTTTAGGATGATTTAAAATATTAAGAAAAAAATAAAATAACATTTTACTCAACCTACCTTTTTGTTACTAATAGGTCTATTGAAATGAAGTTGTTTACTATAGGTTTTAAAATTGTTTGTACCTGATGATCACTTACATATTCTATATTTTAACTTTAAATTTTACTTTCATTTAAGGTTTGCATTCCTAATTATTTCATCAGTTTATTCAATAAATCTTATATTTAGTCAAAATTATATTTATTCATCTATAGATATTAAAACCGCATGCAAGGTAGCATTCTCTGTTATTATTATTATTATTACTTTCTTCTATATTCATTAGAAGAAAGTATTGGATTCGTAAAAATTTTCGATTTCGGGTTTTTGATGGATTTACAAGTTTTGAGAGCTGTAGAACACGATTTGACCATTTTTAGAAAATGTTTGTCTGTCAGTCTGTCTGTGTGTGTGTGACAAAATTTTATGGTAACTGTATCTCAGGAACTACTGCACAGAATTTCATACAAATTGGTATGTAGTTGCACATTGACATAAATTAGTGCCTATCAACTTTTGGTAAAAATTGTCTTACAGGTTGCGTTGCCATTCTGCTTTTTCTATATTTTTCACATGGTGATATAGTACAAAATTTTGTATAAATGTGCATAAAGAGAATAATTTTTTAGTAATAATTATGAAATTTACAAGAATTATTTATAATAGAGACAGTCAGCTGGGAAATTTTTTTTTGTATGTGTAAGAGCCTCGCCACCCCCCTGGGGGGGGGAAGTCTCCCCTCGAGGGGAGTAAATTTTCAAGATGGGTACCTTTCGAAAGACCTCGCCAATACCTTTAAAACGAATGGTTGAACTATAAATCTGTGATAATTTAGAACAAAGTGATCGATTTTTTTTTTTTTTTTTTTTTTTTACGTTTAACAAAAAAAAAAAAAAAAAAAAAAAAAAAAAAAAACATAGAAAATAAATCTTATCCTTTATTTCTTTTTTTTAACGAAATTTAACCAAACTTCATATTTAGTTGGCCCCTGACATAAACTGGTGCTGATTAGATTTGGGGATCAATCGATCAAAAAGTGGCGCTGTGATCGTATTTTTTCTAAATTTTTAATATGGCAGTATAGGACAAAATTTCGTATAAATGTATAATGAGAATTATTCTTAACCTGTGATTGTAAAATTAATATGAATTATTAATAATAGTAGTAGTTAATTTGGAAAAAAAAATTGTGCATGCAGGGGCATCGCTTCCCCTCATAAAAAAATTTGGAAAAAAATAGGTTTTTTTTTTTTTTTTTAAATATATATTGTTACTGAGTGAATTTGTATAGGAAAACATAGAAGAAAGTTTTGTGGTGGCCACAACCTACAAGTTCTTAATCTTGTATTTGATTGACGAGGTGTATCAAACCTCGACGATAGCTTCAGTGCGCTGAGCCCAATCGACTACTTTTACTAGTCAATTTTGACCTTTTATTTCTTCCGGTGTAGGCCTTTTTTTTTTTTTTTTTTTTTTTTTTTTTTTTTTCAACATACTTGTAATTGTAAGTTTTTCGTTTTTATCCCATGTTTTTTTCCTATGGATTTTTGACATTTTTTTCGGATTTTTTTTCTTTCTAAAGAGCGATTTTTTCTATGGAGTTATATTATTTTACTCCTGTTTTGTACATTCTATTGTGCGGTGGCTCACCCACCCCTCAACCAAAGCTTTCCAGAGCAAGCGTATGGACGCCAATGGAGCAATGGGTAGCTCAGTTCGTCGTAGTTACGTAATGATTACGTCACAGTTACTCCACTGATCGATGGCAAGGCCATCTGGTGTTGGCGGTAGATGAAATTCTCAGGCTGAAACTTTGTATACTCGAATAAATTGTGTTTATTAGCGCGATGCTCCATTTTTAAAATTAAAATAGAATTGTGCTTGAACGAATTCACATCTGAATGGAAATTTCATGTATTTTTAAAATATTCATCTTTCGCATATTTTTCCGTATTTTATGATAAGTAATATATTTTACAATTGATAAAAAAAAAAAAAAAAAAGTACGTTTTGAGTATTTCTTAGAATTTATATAGTTATTGAATTCCTAATCTCTCCAATTTTTAATTCATTACGTATCAAGAGAAAATCTATGAAATTTTGAATCCGGTTGCTTTGATTTGTTATAAGGTTAGAACAAGTTAGTGTATATTATATTTGTTCATTCCTAAATGTTGTTTTATCATTCTTAAATATTATTTTAGTTATAGATTTGGTTATAAAGAGATTACCAATATATTTTGATTAAACGATAAAATTTTTGTGAATGGTTTCGCCTGCGTCTGATTGTTTTTATGGAACAAGTCATAATGCATTTTTTAATAAAAGAAAATGATAAAGTCATATTTCATAAGAAATTCCTTTTCCAAAATTTTATTTTATTTTTATTTATTCTTATTTTAAACCATAACTTGTATTTCGAAAATTGCGTACATTAACATTTTCTTCTTGAATTATTAATACATGTTTTTTTTTTCGTATGTACAATATATTTTACAACACTAGAAAATCGATTTAAAAAAATATATTTTACATTAATTAATTCTGGCTCTAAGTGAACATTGTAGATGATATTATTTACTTGAAAATGATAGCGTACATTTGACTTTAAATACGAAATATATTAGATTTTAGCTCATGATAAAGTGAATGTTTACTTGAGATTATTAGTTAACATCTAACATATTTTGTATTTAAAGTTAAAAGTACGCTAATAATTTCAAATAAATAATCACATCTATAATGTTCATTTAGGGCTAGATTTAATTCTTGTTTTCATTAAAACATGAGAGATAACATTTTTAATGAACGTAAAATAGGGGCGGGGGTTTCACAGCTTTGTTTTGGGTATTGTTCTTCTTTGCGACATTTTTATAACATTACGTGAACGAGCTTTGTCTGTAAAGCTTTGCCCACAACTGCCCAGTCTTATACGAGGCGAGGCGAAGGGAAACTTCGACGATAGCTTCAGGGCTCTGAACGCAATCCGTTTTCGAAATTCAATAACATTTAGACTCAATTTTGATCTTATATTTCTTTTGGTGTTATCACTTTTTTTTTTTTTTTTTTTTTTTTTCGTTTTCATTCCATACTTTTTCTAATGGATTTTTGACTCTTTTCCTTTTTTTCTCTTTTTAAAGAGTGATTTTTCTATGGATTTTTAGTCAAAAATATAATTAATAAAAATAAATTAATATATATATATATATATAATAGGAACAATTGCAGGGTATGAATTAATATAGTTAACAAAGCAACTAAGAAACATTTACATACCGGGTGATCCAAAAGTCAGGACAAACAAACTTTAAAAAGGAATAATTCGAAAACGAATCAAGATACAAAGATACGGTTTGCACCAAACGTATGGAAAAGAAGCCGGGTTTTTTGTGGCAAAGAAATAAAAAATAGTTCTGTTGGCTACCAACAGATGGCGCAGTCGTATATCTGATGTAGGATTATGCAAAACAACAAACGATATAAAAAGGAACAACTACAGCAGGTAATGGTAGTCGAAGCTTATATGCATCGAAATATCGCATTCTCAGTCGCTACTTTAATCACGCACTTTTGGCTATGGGGATTCTTGGAAGTCAAAAGTGTACCGCGACCAACAGACATCACTAGCAGCACTGAAAGATGCCATCCGCCAAAATGTGTCTGCCACAACGCAAGAAATACTACTAAATGCTGTGTACGATGTGGTGAATCATCTCACAGCTGTACTTCTGAATGATGGACTTTGAACAGTTACTGTAGTAGTACTAATTAACTGTAATTAAGCTGACTTTTAAGTTGTCAACATTTTTTTTTTCATTTGTAAATCATCTTTTGGTGAAATAAAACACTATAGCGCCATCTGTTGGTCGCCAACAGAATTAATTTCTTTCCTTTGCCACACAAAACCCGGTTTCTTTTTCATCCGTTTGGTGCAAATCGTATCTTTGTATCTTGATTCGTTTTCGAATTATTCATTTTTAAAGTTTGTCCTTACTTTTGGATCACCCGATATATTTAATGTAACCAATGATGTCATTTAAAATCATACCTTTTTAAGAATAAAAATATAAAAATTTTAAAGAAATACATATTATAATTAATTAAAATAAAAAGTATAAACATTAAATACTTGCATTCCCAATTACTTCATCAGTGAAACAATAAGTCTTATGTTTAGTCAAAAATGTATTTCTAAACTCAAAATAAAAAATAAATAAATCTTGAAAATACGACAACAGCAGAGTACGAATTAATATAATTAACAAAGCAAGTAAGAGGCTTTTGTTGAATATATATAATATAATGAATAATGCCATTTAAAATCTTAACTTTTCAATGAATAAAAATATAAAAACTTTGAAAGAAATACATGTTATAATTAATTAAAATAAAAATTATAAACATTAAGTCTTTTCATTCCCAATTATTTCATCAGTGACACAGTAAATTTATATTTAGTCAGAAATATACTTCAAAAGCAAAAATAAATAGATAAATATTTAAATATTGAGCAATATCAGAGTTCGAATTAATATAGTTAAAAAGGCAACTAAGAGGCATTTACATGTATTTAATATAGCCACTGATGCCATTTAAAATCATAATCTATTATTCTTATCCTTTAAAATCATAACTAAATTATTCGTATTCGAATATCCTAAATTTTATTTTGCCTCCCTATTTTTTATCAATGTTAGGTAATTGTACGGCTATGAATTCCATTCGGAAAGGGGAAAATTATTATTTTAACTGTTAAATATATTCTGTGGGGCCACAGAGGTGAAAAATTTTTAAACATGAACGATTGTAGCAAGGGGAGTATTTTTTTCTTTTTCTTTTTCTTTTCTTTCTTTTTTTTTTTTTTTTTGTGGAGGGGGGGGGGGGGTATGTCACTGAAATTATGAATTATATTTATTATATATTATTAGTCCATTACTATTATTATTTATTATACATGATATATTTTGTTTTTACGTATTAAAACAATCATTTTTCACCCTCCAAACCAAATTAATTTCCATAAATTTACTGACACGTTATAAATATTAGGGGAAGGGGGTGGCATCCCGAGAAAACGGTTGGTGATTGGGGAAGATGTTGGTCATATTCAGATTCAGGAGGTCATTTTACATAAGAACCATTCGGAATGGTATCAAGAGTCTTTTTGTTTTCAGCGCAGTGTTGTTATGAAAATGATTATCATATAAAATTTAAATCGATGTATTTTTAAAATAACATTCCACTCCTTATATACTTAAGACTTCTTTTGCTTGATAAAACAGTTTTCGGACAATTGATTTATGTCAGTGAGAAAAGTTCAGTAGCAATCGATTTAATGTTGGCAGAAGCCATTCATTAAACTGTATCCACAAAAAAGAACAACAAAATAAAAATAGCGATAAAAAATTGACTCTTTTCGTTATTTTTCAAAATTAAATTAAAAAACTGGCGTACAGTCAATAGAAAGAAATTAAAACTTCTTCACACACCATAAATTTTAAATCAGCACAACCGGTTTCGAAAGGACGTAGCCTTTCTTCATGAGGTGCAAACACGTGCAACTGCCTTGGAGGCAAAAGCAAGACGTCTTGCTTTTGCCTCCAAGGCAGTTGCACGTGTTTGTACCTGATGCTGAAAGGCTACGTTCTTTCGAAACCGGTTGTGCTGATTTAAAATTTATGGTGTGTGAAGAAGTTTTAATTTCTTTCTATTTTTCAAAATATTTATGAAAACATAAAGATGTTTAATGTACTGGGCAAGACTATTTTTTCCTACCAGATCCTCAGACAGGGGCGCGGCCCAAAAGATTTAAGCGGAGGGAGATAATCCCAAAAACCTCTCGAACTAGCTGCTCACCTGCTAGGGCGGGTCCTGGAAGCACATTTCCTACAAAAGGAGCAAGGCCAGGGGTGAACAGTTGAATGCAGCTTTAAAGAGCAACAACACCAGAACTGCCAAGCGACGGGGGAAAGACTACCTTAAACTACACAGCCAATTACTATTCCAAACAGCCGGTGAATGTAATCCCCAATCGACTTGGGGACTACTGGAACACCAGCCATCTGATAGCGCCCTGAAAAACAGACCTACACAGGGGCCACCACGAGTAGGTGAGTTCGACCAATTCCAGTAGGAAAGCCACCAGAAGACGATTTTCTACGACCCCTAAAAATCTCTGCAAATAAATTCGAATACAAGAGGCGAGATTTAGCAAATATAACCTTGGTTTATGACCCGATTCTAGAAAACCAAGCGAGAATTTCTCGCAATACAAAGTATTCATAATATTGTTTTACCATCTAGAAATGTATAAACTATATATTCTTGATCATTTCGTCTGTTCAGTTTAAGGGAGTGGCTTATAACCATAGCTCGGAAATCTATATCTGTAGTATAGGGATTTATAAAATGACCACTTCTACGTTATGGATGAAAGCGGTATATATATATATATATTTTTTCTCAGTGTATTATATAAATATAATTATGTATATATATATATATATATATATATATATATATATATAGAATAGAACATAATTTATCGGAAAAAAAATTGTAAATAACCAGATTCTGTTCATAGTTTATATGCGAATATACGTTACAAATTCTAAAAATGCTTTTAAACATACTTTTGCATTGTACAATTTTATGACCTTCTATGTTTTACTATCCAACCTACTTAAAAATGATTTTCAGCAAGTTTGAGGGTAGAAACATAATTTATAAGTTTTAATACAATCTTTGTAGCGTCATTTACATTAAAAAGAAAATAAATAAAATAAAATAAAATAAAAATCTGTGATTTATTTGTCAATTTTTTGCAATCTAAAATAAAGGTGTCTAACCATCTTAAAGAGTTTTAATATTTCTGAAAAATATATAAATAGAGTGACAATATAATACTGATATTACTGATTTTCAAGTAGTCAAATAAATAAAAAGAAAATATATAGAATTCAATGCACTATTTTTCTTCTGAGTGCTGTAATATCGTGTATCTAATGTTTGATACTCATTTTGATTAATTTTTCTGCACTTTTTTTTTTCGGGTATTCAAAGAACGGTTTATTTATATTTAATCTAAGCCTTTTAATAATTACATTTAAATCTTGTTTATTTGTAGAATTTCAAATGTGAAAAATTTGATATGTATACTATTTTTTAAACTAGATTTATTCATTTAAATCTGTTTACTAGCTAGTAAAGAGAGTTTGTATACTTTTCTACGTTTTTAAATAAATGAGACTATCCTAAATGTAAAATAATAAGATATGTATGTTTTATGTATAGTAAGATTTAAAAATTTTCATGAATATTTGATATATAATTAGACGAGTATAATTAAATATTTAACGACATAAAAAGTAATTAAAAGAATAAGTGTTTTATAAAATAATTTAAAAAAAAGTTTATTTGTTCTCAAGAACAATTTATATATATATATATATATATATATATATATATAAACTACTTCATTGTTTTAAGATTGCTATTAACTTTATTTGTATAATCTGTTTTAGATTATTAATAAAATTTGGGAAATTTAAAAGAGATTTTCGAATGAAACAACAATTTAATTAATAACTTATTCTTTTTGTTTGCATAATATATATATATATATATATATATATACACTTCTTCTCATATTTATAAGGTCACTTTATGTTTTGAAATAACTAATGAAAAATAATTGTGAACAAGATTATACTAAGTGCACTTAATATATCTAGTATTCTAAAAACCAAAGCAGCCATATTTTTTTTTAATATGAAACAAAATTAATAAAAAATAATGCAAAATATATTTTTATCCACGTTTTTAGATGTTCATAATTATAGGGACAATCAATATTTTTTCGTTTTAATTAACTTACTAGCGAATAAATTACACTTGGCATGCGAATTTGTTAACTAATGGGTTAGATTAATTCATTTATAAACCTTCAATTTTTCTTGGGCGAACATTACTGATAATTCTTCGAAAAAATTCTGGAGTGACTCCACTCGACTTTCCGAACATTGAGTAATTAACAGTTTTGTAGAAAAAGTAAAGAAAAAGGAGTTGTTAAACAAACAAAAGAGAAAAAACCATAATAGAGTGTTTGAGTATTTCTCTCCATAAATTACACGATGTTTTATTTAACGCTACTGAACTTTGAGCCTTTAGATCCTAATGACAAAGAATATTTTGCTGTGTCCCTGTAAAAACCTATAAATGCTAGATTCACCAAAATGCTTATATTTAGTGCAACAGTGATTTATAATACTCATATAAATTTTCAGCTCAATTGAATAAGGCGTTTAGATGCTATCGTACTTTTAAAAATTTGGTCCCATAGGCCATAATGATAAAGAAATTTACTTTGTGTCCCTGTAAAAAACAGTATGTGCTAGATTCATCAAAATCTATACAGTTGGTGCAACTGTGACCTATAACACGTGTACAATTTTTTTGCTCAGATTAATAGGGTGTTTAGACGCTATCACACTTTTAAAAATTTGGCCCCATAGGCATAATGATAAAGAATTTTTCTTTGTGTCCCTGTAAAAAAACTATAAGCGCTAGATTATCCAAAATCTATACAGATTGAGTATTTGTGACCTATAATATGTGTATAAATTTTTTGCTCAATCGAATAAGGCGTTTAGTTGCTATCGCAATTTTAAGATTTTGCTCCCATAGGCCATAATGATAAAGAATTTTTCTTTGTGTCCCGGTAAAAAAACTATGAGTGCTAGATTCACCAAAATCTATAGGGTTCGTACTATTGTGAATTACAATATATGTACCAAATTGCAGGTTACCATAATGACTGTGGCTGAATTTGCTCGTAATTTTTAACGAAAGGTTGGGGTCCACATTTATGCATATTTGAAATAAGTAATAATATCTTAAAAGGAATAAAAAATCTGTAATAATCAATAAGCATTTAATGGGGGAAAGAACGTTTGTGTTAAAGTTGAATAAAGACAACATTAAATGGTAAAATGTTGCATTTTCGGATGAAAAAACATTTTATTCTTGGTTAACCAAATGGTTTTAACAGTCAGTGGCACGATCTGAAGATAGCAAAAGACAGAGCAGATTTTTTAAAGACAGATATGAGTCGGGAATTTTATATGTGGATCTATGGTGCTCTGGGGAGCTGTTTCTACTGAAGGCGGAATGGATTTAGTAATTATTTCCTTTATTATGAATATCAGGAGTATATCCGCAAATTTTAAACGTGGAATTCTCAGATTTTTGTTAGATTTTGGGGGTAATAATATTTTTTTCAACAAGACTTACATTTTTGCTCTACTTCTTTAGCAATAGGAAATAGTTTGAAAAAAGAAACTTCTGTATTATTGCCTTTCCCGTGGCATAAAAGTTGAAAAAAAAAACCTTAATTTATCATATTAGAAAAGTGCATGCAAGTGGAAAGCAATTTTAAATAGTTTAAATGTATTCAGAATATCATCTATGCTGTATGAAATGGTATTGAAACTGAATATTAAAAAAATATGTATATATGTATATATATATATATATACCAGAAAGAATGTCTGACTGTTTCACCCTAAAAAAAGACCCCATAAAATAATAATTTAAAGAATAACTGAAAAAAAAAAAAAAAAAAACTAAGAATCGGGCTGTCCTTGTATTTGTTAACTCCTGAAAAGTCATCTTTTTGACTGTATTTAAAGTTTTTTAAGATAGGAAAACGATAAAACTTTTGAAATATAGTCTATTTATGAAATTCAAATTAATAAATTAATAAAAAATATATTTGTTTAAATAAGAGTGTTCAGTGTTCAGTTAATATAGAAAAACGGATGTCCTTATAATTTTTGAGAACCAGTGTATATATATATTGTAAAGGAAATTAAATGTATAAATAACATTTCAGAAAACAAAATAAATATCTGCATGTTTAACAATAAGAAGTATGAAGAAGAAAGAAATATATTTAAAAAAAAAAAAAAAAAAAAAAAAAAAAAAAAAAAAACTATTTATCGTATTTAAATTTTTTCTTTGTCTTATTTAGTTTTTAACATTTACTTTAAAAAAATCCTGCTTAAGATACATATAGGAATAGAAGATCCTTAGTGTTTCGTGAAATTTATCAACATTTGAGTTTTTCTAACTTTTTTTTTTTTTTTTTTTTTGCAAACTGGTCTTTTGTAGTCCAGTTTTACACTTTTAAATACTCATTATGAAGCTCTTGCTCTTCAAGTGTTATGCAAATATAATTTGTTACATGATCAACTAAGAACTGACCACTGTGAGATGGTTGCAGTTACAGTTCTACCTTGCTCTTACCATCCAACCAATCATGATGAACAATTATTTATAATATTTACTTATTTATAGTGCATTTTCATTTTCATTTATTATATGATTTTAAACAAGTTTCTATTTATAGATTAAGATTGGAAGTTAGATATATTACTCAATTTTGGCACTGATAATCATGAGTATAAAGTTGCTATTATAAATGCATCTCTTGTATCTTCCCCCAAATACTTTTTCTGCAGATTCATAAACCAGCTTCACAATCTTTTTATCAGTCTGAATGTGACATGTGAATTTTATGATTTTAAACTTTGACAATTGTTTATAGTTTATAGAAATGAGAAAATATCCTTGTTTGTCACATTTTCCTTCTTTGAAGGCATAGAGAATCAGATAGAAAATGAAAACATTGACCAGCTGATCAACACTTCATAGTTCGAAATTTAAAAATTTAATATTAGTGGATGGAATTTTTTTTATAGGTACAGAAGTGTTTCCTGACGGTTGATCTCTTGCCTTGAGTATTCTTTTGGTGGCTAATTCCCTTATATGATGCCTGCCGTCCACTGCTATGGTCAATAATAAGTTGGGTTAGAAAAAAATGGCATTTCTTCACTAATCAGTTGAAGATCTTTTAGAACGGAAAACATATTAGAAGCTCTTTTCATGTCAAAAATTCTAAACCTGCCACTCATTACAATTGTAGTAGATAATTTGATTTTTGTTTGAGTTTTAGATGTCTTAGCAAAATATACGTCGCCTTCCTTTATTGTTTCTTTAAATGACTTCTTAAGATTTACATTAGCAACTGAAGAGTTGGAAGAATTAATAAAACTTTTTATTTTTCATAGAGATCTAATAATTTTCTTTGTTTCATTTATCGCAACTTTCATGTTTTTTTTTCTGTCTAGAATACTAATGGGTTTTTAGTATTTCGCTTATCATACAAAAATTTTAGTTCCATACGTGATTTTATTTTTCTCTTTTTCACATTTACAATAGTGTTTACAGGGCACTCACAGAAACTCTGGTTTTCTCACGAAAGCAAAAAAAGGTAATTTTGCATTTACATGCTGTAACATCCAACAACTTTGATTTAGCATCAACGATGAAGCATCAGCGATAAAGCATTCACGTTTTTCTAAAGTTTCTTTCAGCTTTATCTCAGTTATAAGACACTCTTAATTTGAAGCATGGATCATGATAGTATTTTATTGATTGTACCATTCTTGCATGGAGCACAGTTGGTATTAAAGCTTTTCGGTATAACTCCTGTATTTGTGAACTAACTTAATCGGCAATAGTTAAGATGCAGGCTTTTTCTTAGAATATGAAGATAATCTCCACTTTTTATTGAAACAACATAAAAGTACATCTTCATATGTCTAAAAAGTGTTCTAAAAAGTGTCTAAAAAGCAATTCTTTTAATGGTAAGCCCCCTTTAGAATTACATAAATATGTAAATAAAAATTAAAACGAATATGCAAAGGATTGTCTGGTCATCCCATTACTAATGACGGTAAGGGTAAAATAACAGTGCTCTCGGAAAGCAATCATCCTGCGCATGATGTTGCTAACCAACATTGTTCTTAGGGTGTTTGGGCTTGATATAAAGACTGCGAGAACATTGTATAAAGACTGTGAAATTTGTACATTACCTGAATGAACTTTGTAAATAGACTTCCACTTGGCTCCGGTCCTCTTCACTTTCATGCAACTTTGTCGCCTTTTGTCGCGGGAGAGCTCTCTGCTCTGGCGACCTTTGTAATTTTTTTTTTGTTGTTGTTGTTATTTGCTATGCAATAAACAATGGGGGAGGATTAACCTTTGGAGACGGGCTCTTCTGAATCTCCACAGTGGCTTTGGAACCCCTCTCTAAAGGTTAAAAACGCTCAAAACCGCTGCATAGTGGTGAGCGGCTTCTTTCCGTCTTAGAATCTTAGAATCTTAGAAAAGGGTAAAATAACAGAAATACTACACCAAATAGTTTTTAAATCACTACAGTAAATTCACAATTTAGGATAATATTTTAACCTAACCTAAATATTATAGAACTAAAACGTAATAATCTGATCATACTGCCTGCCGACAGGAGACTGATATACTGGAATTACAATAGAGAATGAAATTCAAAAGGAAATTTGCATGGCTCGGTGAATAATGCCAGATATAGTGACATAGAGTCTAATGATTTGCTAGCCAAATTTACGTACTATGTATGTTACTATCACATGCTTTTTTAACTATAAAGGAAGAAATGTCTACATATGTAACGGAATATTCGATTCATTGGATTTTATTGCAAGCTGGTTGTGTAAAAAAATAAATAAATAAATAAAAATAAAAAAGTCGAATTTTGGTTAATTTTACGAAACTTTTCGGCTTTTGCGTGATATGGAAGCTGTAAAATAATATAATTTTTTTTAAATATACATGGAAATAGAGCTAAAAGTAAGCATTCGAAATGTATTATAAAAAAGGTAATACTATTTGTATTTAAATAATTTTTTTTTTTTTTTTTTTTGAAATTTCACCGTTTTTCATCATTTTTTCAACCTTTGAAGGTCATGCGCGAACTAAAAATTTAATATTTATTTAGATTTTTTTTTTATTTTTCCAAATTGAGGATGCCAAAATACAACTTTTTTTTCTTGCTATTAATCGTTCCTCAAAAATGTCCATTTATCGGCCCACCCTATTATTTACACGTTTGGTCAGATAAAATTATATGAATGTAACTAAAATTTATAATTTATTAATGCAAATGTTTAATTTTAAGAATGCCTCGACTATACAAAAACACTGTACAAAATTATAAATAATCTTGTGGCAAATATGTTTATTTAATTTTCACGTTTTATGAACACCACAAAAAAATAAAAATTTGTAAGTCTGTTCCGAAATTAATTTCTCACAGCATATAGTCAAATGTCATATTATTTAATATTTTTCAAAATTAATTCTATATTTTAATATGTTTAGTAAAACAAAATACCAAAAAAGGGTTAATTTTATTAAATGTTTTAGAAATATATTAATAAAGTACAATAAAATATATTAATAAACTAGTTCTGTATAAATTCGTTATAGCAATCTATATTATAAAAAAAAAAAAAAAAAAAAAGTGTTCATAATAGTTTTAGGGAATTATTTTTACATTTGGATGACTGTATTAATAGAAAAAAAAAAGTACTGAAAATCCGAATATGTATGTTTTACACGAGATTTGCTTCCTTTACAATGTTTTACATAAGTTTTGCTTGCTTAAATAGAAAAACCTTCAAAAGAATGATTCGCCAATAGCGCGATAATTGCCAAAAGTTTTAATAAAAATTAATATTTTATTATACTTAAGTTTCCACATTCTAAAAAAAATGTACTTTTGCTAATTTTTAAGTAATTCGAAAGTAAAACAATATAAATTTATCACAAGGAACTGATTTATTTTAAATGACTTGCATAGGGATTTAGTACAGTACTTTCTTGCTAATATTTATTTTTTTGTACGATTTTTGCGATGAATTGAAATGACTATCGTTAGAAAAAAATCTTAGCAAGGACGACCAAATTACATTGGTACCAAATTTTAAATTCGTTAAGTGGGCCCACTAACACTGTTCTAAAATATAATTATTTTCTATATTTTATAGCTCATTCAAACTAAATATTAGTACTTTTAATCATTTGTTTTAAGGGAAAGAAAAGAAACGTCAGAAAAAAAAGAAGAAATTTCTGTTGCATACAGTTGGTAACAAAATTGTCCGAACGCTGGCAATCCTGTTCTTACTCACCGTAAGAACATGGTTCGATAAGGATTTATTTAACAAAACCGTATGAAGAGTACTTTTTTACGTAGGAATTTTTGCTACTGTTCGGACACTTTTGTTACAGACTGTTTAACTTTTTATTCGTATAATAACAGTTAAGAGATTATTTTACGCAGACACACATACATACATATATATATATACTAACGGAATATCGGAATGTGAATAGCAATGTGAATCGGTTTGCTTTCGGAATGTGAATAGCAATAAAAATTATATAAAAGGTAACAAAAGCACTTTAAAACACGTATATACAATATTTTTATTAAAAACTACTCAAAGCTTTTCGCTATCATAATAATAGCATCATCAGGTGTAATTACGTTACATAGAAACTAGCAATATATCAATAAAGAAGTTCAAATGGTTTAAAGTTACGGTTACAATAAAAATTTTAATTTACAGTTACAATAAAAATTATTATTTTCAGTATTTTTTTTTCCTCTATGAGCACAACGCGTGCCAAATTTTAGGAAGTGATGCAGCGTCCTTGGAGTTAATAACATTATTGTATTTGATAATATTTATGGCTTCTGTTATTAGCAGGTCTTGAAAGTCTCTAGGGGCTGAAATAATTTCGGACTGGGTCCACATAGGAATAGCATTAGGGTGTTCGTACAGAAAGTCTACTAGAATTGAACTATTTTCTTCTTTAACATTACGAATGTGTTCAGTAATTCTTGTTTTAAGTGTGCGACGTGTTTGCCCAATGTAGTAAAACAGTTCACCATTATATTTGATAGGTATTTTATAAATCAAATCTAATGGTGAACTGTTTTACTACATTGGGCAAACACGTCGCACACTTAAAACAAGAATTACTGAACACATTCGTAATGTTAAAGAAGAAAATAGTTCAATTCTAGTAGACTTTCTGTACGAACACCCTAATGCTATTCCTATGTGGACCCAGTCCGAAATTATTTCAGCCCCTAGAGACTTTCAAGACCTGCTAATAACAGAAGCCATAAATATTATCAAATACAATAATGTTATTAACTCCAAGGACGCTGCATCACTTCCTAAAATTTGGCACGCGTTGTGCTCATAGAGGAAAAAAAAATACTGAAAATAATAATTTTTATTGTAACTGTAAATTAAAATTTTTATTGTAACCGTAACTTTAAACCATTTGAACTTCTTTATTGATATATTGCTAGTTTCTAAGTAACGTAATTACACCTGATGATGCTATTATTATGATAGCGAAAAGCTTTGTGTAGTTTTTAATAAAAATATTGTATATACGTGTTTTAAAGTGCTTTTGTTACCTTTTATATTATTTATACACGTGAAATGTTTTATAATTTTAAACTTTTAATAGTTTTTAATCTTAATAATAAAAATTATGTTTTTCAGGCGTCAAGAAAATTTATGTTCGAATCAATACAAAAAGAATTATGAAAATTTAAAGCAAGCAGTATAAATGTATATATATATATATATATATATATATATATATATATATACAGGGAGAGAGAGGGGTGAGGAGGGTATTATGGAATAGTCGGGAAATATGGAATGCCGAGGTTCCGGCTCTAATTGGTGCTGCGATCTCTTTAAAATACCATGAATTACTCAAGAAAGACTCCCATGAAGAAATACAGTAAGAAGGAACCGCTTATTCCTGTCGTACGATTTGTGATGTTTAAAAGATTTTGCAGGTATGTTTTCAAACATTTAAACTTACTAGTACACATGTCATTTGGACATTAATGTTCAGCATAATGTATGCTCAAAAAATTGTGTTTTGATATACATTGGTCGTTTTTTAGCTGAAAATATTTTGTCCATCAATTTAAAAGTTCATTTTCAAAGATGGCGTGTCGGGTATTATGGAGTACTATGTATTTCATAGTATCATCTGAAACTGACTTCATGTATTCAACTAAAGAAGCAGACAATAAAGATGCCGAATGTATCTTCTGTTACAGAAAATTCTCCGAAGATGATTTTATGAAGTGTAATTAGTTTTTCTATGGTTTAAACAGTTTAAACCACCTATTCCATAATACCAAACAATTTCTATTAACCTCCATTTGTAACTTTTTATAACAACATTATTTTTCATTTTTTTTAATTGACAATTTATTACAAAGAATTACACTATGTACTCATCATGATTTTGGGGACTTTTATTAAAAACAAGTAAAGTTATTTTATGAATTGTAAATGGTATTCCATAATACCCTCCTCTCATCTATATATATATGTATATACAACACGCACACATATGTCTATATACATATATTAGTGAAAATTTACAAATTGGCCTTATTAACTATAACAATCCATTTTTTATCTTCCTTAGCACTGTAAGCCTCAACTAAGATAAATATAAATATATATATATATATATATTATAATGTACGTGGAATAATTATTATTTTTTTTCCGAATAACGACCACAAATGCTGCTTTTTTATACATCTAGAAATATTTGTTGTAATTGTGTTATTAAAATCTAAACAATTTCATAAAATACGATAACTTATAAAGAAATTTTAGATTTCAACAAATTTTTGGAAACATGTATAACATCATTCTTTGTAACAATGGAATTCGATATTTGGAATTTCATTTTAATAACTAAAACTGTGTTCTACTATAAATTTGTGTGAAACTTAAAACTCTTTCAACATCTTAAGATATTGAAGAAACCCTAGAAATACTTAAACAAAGTTAGAGCAATTTAGCGATATTTTTAATGTAAACAAATTAAACAAGGTTAAAGCAATTGAGAATTCAATGAAATATTTTCCTTTCGTGATTATCAAATTTCATTTCATTGACTCTTTAAACTCAAGTAAGTTATTCCAATGATTCTTTATACAGGTATTAAATTATTCAAGTTAAAAATAAATAAATAAATAAATAAAACCACGATGAAAAAAGTCTTAAAATGACACAAAAATGTCTTGATACAATTTTTATTTTCTAAAGCCTTTTCAGGGAAATATTCAATAAATTTTTCACTTAGAGTAGAAGTGTGTATATATAAAGTTCTTTTAAAACATTTCAAATCTCAGAAAAATTCTTTTTTCCAATACCAGATTTTAACCATTGTGTCACAAAGGCCTTTTTGCACTTTAAAAATTAACTTACAAAAAATAAACAATATGCACTTAATTTTTTGCATTTTTTTAATGATTCATAAAGAAAATATTAAAAATCGTTTTAATCAAATGTATAGAAGTGTATCACGTAAATAGTTTTGAAACAGGTTCACCGAAAATTCAAATTCCAACAGCCATCCAGGATATTGATTCTACGATAACATTGACATTGGTTGATAGACCTCTTATGCGGCACATCGTTTAAGAAAAGAAATGCTGCGTCAAGTATATTGACATTGTTATAAGAATATCTGGAACAGAAAAAAACATATTATTCCGTAGCTATAAATAGCAAAAATGCACTTATTTCCATTTTCTCACTTTAGAGATTTTAATAGAAATATTAAAAACAAAACATAAAAATAAAAATAAAAATAAAAATAGTGATGCCACATTCAACATTGGTACCTTTTCTAAATGTAAAAAATAAAATAAACTAGAATGTTGTGGCCAACACATGACATTCTTCTATAATTTCCTATACAAATTCAGCCAGTAAAAATAATTCATTAAACTTATTAATTAAAAAAATATATCGTCCACGGTGTATACAGTCATTTATATCCTAAAGAAGTAGTAAAATACTAAATATACAAAGATAGGCAGTCTTGTTCTCTATATAACATCTTGCAAAATTGCGATTTTTATTTATTTATTAATTTTTTGTTGAAAAAAATTGGAAAACAATATTTACGTTTAATGCAGATCAATGGTTCAATCAATCGTTTTAATTGTAATGATGTGCTCTTTTGAAAGATACCCATAATGAAAATTTGTCCCCATGGGAGGAGCTCCCCTCAAGAGGGGCAAGTGATGCTCCTACATATGCAATTATTTTTGCCCGTTTACTAACAATATTATAAATAATTCTTTTTCATTTTATAATGATTATAAGAAATAATTATCTTTGTAATTATCTTTGTATTTTCATGCGGAAATTTGTTCTATACCTCTATATTGAAATTTTAGAAAAAGGGGATGACAACGCCAAATGCTAGACGATTTTAATGAAAAGTTAACAGGTTCTAATGTATGTAACCATGCAATTACATATAAAATATTACGAAATTCTTTGCAGTAGTTCCCGAGATACAGTTGACCCAATATTTTGTCACCCACATACACAGACAGGCGTTTTCAAGAAATGGTCAAACCGTTTTCTGTGTCTCTCAAAACGTGTAAATCCATCAAAACCACAAGGCTGAAAATGTTTAAGTATCCAATACTTTATTTTTTTTAACATAGAAGTAAGTAAAAATGTGCTTTAGGTGTCCTCGGTTCGAATACAACCTACCGCAACACGCACATTCCTTCATTGGTGACCGCGGACGAAGCTACAAGCTAGCAACTTCGCTCTATGGCAATAGATGGCAGCACCACAAAAACCCCCCGAGCATCAAAAAGCCTGTGAATCGCTGTTCTCACAGCACAATGTTTGTCACTCCCCTCGCTTTCAACTCGCCGCTGCTCCTTCAACTTGGAAAACGGGGCAACTGACTGCAAAAACTGGTCATCGCTACCGTCTACAGCACTAATATATCGCTCGTACGATGGTGTACTCACTGGAGGGGGAGTACTGTAGCGACGCCATTAACATCATTCTAATGTAGATAATCCTAACTTACCGATGGACAATGGGTTAACCTTTTTGTCCAGAGGTACGTCTCTGGATTACTACCTTGACATCCTCGTTCGAATACAATCTACCGCAACACGCGCATTCCTTCCCGTCTTTTGTTATAGATTAAATGAAACATTTGGTTATCTTTGTTTACTATTCAAGTTATTAAATCCTTTATTCAAACCATAAATAGTCGCGCCTCACAAATAGACACTTTAAATAGACAAAATAAGCAGTCGAATAACATCTTCATTCATTAAGGTCATGTAATGTATTTTATAAATCCTTTTTTTTTTTTTTTTTTTTTTTTTTGAATCACGAAAATATTTTTTTCTTACCTTATACTTCATTATATATTGTATTATGCATACGTAACATTCTTTATTATGTAATATATCACTCTAAGTTCATATATCTAACATCACATTTTGCAATATATTTAGCAAAGTTCATGAATAAAGTTTAAAATGATAAAATAATCTATAGTTAATATATATAAAATATTTACGGGACATTTATTACTCAATACAACTTAAATAAAAAAAAATAAAGAAAAAATAAATAAGTAAAATAACTTTTCTTAATAATGTAACTTTATTAGAACACATTTGTGAACGTATATTTTTAATGTTGTCATAACAACTACTTTAACATTTTTATTTTTTTTTTTTAAATAAGGTGATGTCATTTATTTTGCAACATCTTTACTTGATATATATTAAATTGTAATGGCACAGGAAACGACGACTTTATTTAATTACAGGATATTAAAACTACATTTAGAAATTTTTGCAATATAAGTTTTAGAAACTTATTACTAAACATATACTTAATCTCATGAATGTCAAGTGCGACAAACTAAAGAAAAATATTTTAACACTTTCATGAATGCGAAATTGCATATTCTTGTTGATGTGTTTAGACATTTTTCAATTAAAATATTTACTGACAGAAATGTAGTAATAAAAATACTAAGACTTTATTTGTTTTTTCAGAAAAGAGTAAGTATATTTTAGATAAGTGAAAATTTTTAAAAGAAGAAATATTATATATTTTACTATATGACACCATTCTATTTAAAAAATGAGTGTTTTTAAATACTATTTAAATACCATGTAAATTCCAAGCATATTTTTGGACATATGTAGATTGCAATAATAATAATAATAATGCATATTAGTTATTTGCAATTATATAAAAATAAGTTTTCTAAAAAAATAAAATAA
Source organism: Salticus scenicus (assembly GCA_963930645.1). NCBI lineage: Eukaryota > Metazoa > Arthropoda > Arachnida > Araneae > Salticidae > Salticus > Salticus scenicus. Next base: position 118,975,448 of record OZ005659.1, on the reverse strand, counting down.
AAAAATAAATTCTTTCACCCTTTTAGAGGTAAGAAAATTTCGCAGATTTTTCTTTTATTTCTACAACTAGAATGTATGAACCACGTTAAAACAAAAGAAATAAAATAATTTATTTCTCTTTATTATTAAAGCAAATCTCTAAAAAAAAAAAATATATATATGTGATGAGTTTTTGCTTTTTGGAATTAAAATTTAGGTGGGATATATATATATATATATATATTTAATGAGACAAGAAAACTGCATTTTCTGATACATCCTTACATTTTCTACTGGATTACGGTGAAACCTTTAACTACCAAGAATTCTGCCAGAATTTCGCTAACTTTGAAAAATCAATAAAATTATTAGATAACTTCATTGTGTATCTAAAATCAAAATTCGCCATATTTAAGAATAAACTATAGAAAATATTACAATATACCAAAGTTCACTAGAAAAAGAAATAGTTCTTGAAATTATGTAGGTTAATAAAGTTCAATTGAAATTATTATTTTTATATTACTTTTCAAATACTATTATGTGAAATGTAGGATTTTATAATGCAAATAATAATTATAACAAAAGCAAATTTCAAATTTGTACGTTTTAAAGTCTCCTGAATTTATTTTTCTATGTTTTGCAGTGATTCATGTATGCAAATGTATGTGCTTGTGTGTGATTTTGAGGATACTCGTATGAGTAAATAGAAGAGTCAAAAGGTTAAGCATATATATATATATATATATATATATTCTGAGATAAAATATAAAAAGAATTTATAAATAAAAAAATGAAAACTTTAAAAGTTGAATTTGATACGTCGATGTCTTACGAAAAATAATATAAGCCATTATTTACTCTGTTTGATCAGATAAAATTATACGAGATTAACTGATAAATATAATTCAAGAACGCAAATGTTTAATTTAATAAATGCCTCGATTATTTAAAAAAAAAATACAAATAATCTTATGCCAACTATGTTTATCTGTTTGTTTACATAATTTTGCGTTTCATGAACACCATAAAAAAAAATCTGGAGTGACTCCACTCGACTTTCCGAACATTGAGTAACTAACGGATTTGTAGATAAAATAAAGAAAGAGGAATTGCTAAACAAACAAAAGAGAGAAAACCATAATAGAGTGTTTTTTTCTCCATATATCACACGAGGTTTTATTTAACGCTACTGAACTTTGAGCCCTTAGATCATAATGATAAAGAATTTTTCGTTTTGTCCCTGTAAAAATCTATAGATGCTAGATTCACCAAAATGCTTATAGTTAGTGCAACAGTGATTTATAATATTCATACAAATTTTCAGCTCAATTTAATAAGGCGTTTAGATGCTATCGCACTTTTAAAAATTTGGTCTCATAGGCCATAATGATAAAGAATTTTTCTTTGTGTCCCTGTAAAAAAACTGTAGTGCTAGATTCACCAAAATCTATACAGTTGGTGCAAATGCGACCTATAACATGTGTACAATTTTTTTGTTCAGATTAATAAGGCGTTTAGACGCTATCACACTTTTAAAAATTTGGCCCCATTGGCCTTAATGATAAAGAATTTTTCTTTGTGTCCCTGTAAAAAAACTATAAGTGCTAGATTCTCCAAAATCTATACAGATTGAGTATCTGTGACCTATAATATGGGTATAAAATTTTTGCTCAATTGAATAAGGCGTTTAGATGCTATCGCACTTTTAAGATTTTGGTCCCATAGGCCATAATGATAAAGAATTTTTCTTTGTGTCCCTGTAAAAAAACTATAAGTGCTAGATTCACCAAAATCTATAGGGTTCGTACTATGGTGACTTACAATATACGTACCAACTTTCAGGTTAATCGAACAAAGCCTTTAGACGCTAGCGTGTTCACAAACATACACACATACACACATACACACATACACACACACATACATACATCATCGTAAAAATAGTGAAAACGGACTCAGGGGACCTCAAAACGTATAGAAACATCAAAATCTCGAATTCGGATTTTTGACATGATTACAATACTTTCCTCACTATAGTGTTCGGAAAGTAAAAATAAAATGCTGTAAGTCTATTCTTAAATTTAAATTTTCACAGCATATAATCAAATGACATATAGTCAAACATTATTAAAAAAATACATATATTTAAAAAATATTATTTTTCAAATTATTTTTACACTTCAAAATATTTCGAAAAACTAAATACAAAATAATTGCTAATTTTGTTAAATGAGTTAAATATATATTAATAACTAGCAGGCATTGCCCGCTTCCGTGGCACTATTCTTAAATGAGTTGCCAAAATCCCATATCATTATTAATAACCTAAGTTAAAGTTCTAGCTGTGTTCAGTAGAAGTTTTTTTAGCTCGCAACGTTACGAGTTCGGGTCACCACTGCCTTCGGCAGCAATTTAACCGCTTCTTACTTCTACTTCCCAAGAGGGTGATTTCGAAGTTTTGCGAAATCCCACCAAAGTACATAATGCGTACACTTAATCAACATCCACACATCAAAATTCGCCATTCTAATATAGCTTAAAGCGAATTCAAACGGGAAAACATGTTTTTACACGTGGGGGGGGGGATAAGGAGAGAATTCGCTAACCACTCTAAAATAGGGGCACGTTTCGATCTTAGCCACGTTTGAGTTAACTTGACTATATGTGGCCGAGCGTTATCTTGTTCAAATAAATATCGTTTTCTACCAAACAGTCGTAAACTGATGGCCGTAAATTCATGTCAAGAATTTGTATATAGTCATGAGCCTTTATCGTATCCCTGCAAAAATACAAATTGCCAACATTCTTTGCTATCATGCAAACCAACTCCATCACGAAACTTGGTTTAGAAACCACGCGATTGTAACAGGATGGATAGTTTGCTTCATCCTACTTTCTAATAATTTTTTGACCAACATTCCATATTTAACCTGAAAAATGGATTCATATGCCCACAATACGTTTCCCCGCTACCATGAAGTCCAGCTGAGGGGAGATTTGGCCCACGCAATACGCCGACGTTTACTCGCTGTAGTGGGAATTGCTTACGCCTCGTTTTATCGGATGCATAGCCACACCTTTTGATAAGCGACACATAGATTCTTCGGAAATAATTTTTCCAACGATTTCCTATGTCCATCTAACTAGGTATACGACTGTCAAGTGCTTGTTTTTAGAAATATGTCGACGAAATAGGCACACGTCCTGATCCGTTTTAGATTCCAACCGGAAGACTTTCCAGGACAACTTTTTCAGTTGTTGTGATACGTTTTAGAATACCACACACTGTAGACTGTGCCAAATTGAATGTTCGGCTAATTTGGCGCTGTGAATACGATTTTGGTGATGATGCATAATTTGATTGCGTACCACAAGATCCGTAGCTCGTCCCTTGCCATGCTTCTGCTTAGCATAGATAACGACCGTGCATTGTTCGACCATACATGTTGTTTGCTTCCTCTGACGTCACTGACTCAGAATTCGGCTCGAAACAGCTGGAATGTTCTCGTCCTTTCTACTGAACGAACTTTATTGCAAAGCGTTGGGATTCAGAAAGCAGCTTCAGACAAACTTTCAGTTTTTTTTTTTTACTTTTTTTTTCTTCAGTTGTAATAGTTGAACATAGTCTACACCTACATATGACAACGGATTTTAAAACGTTTCGATGATCCCATATTTTTTTAATTTACAAAAATCTTATTGAACGAACTTCATTGACGTTGACACTGTATTTCCCGTTACCTACCTTAATGTTTTGCAATTATCAGAGTTTTTTTTTCTTTACTTGTATGCTAATTTTTCAGAGAATATTTTTTCTATTATATTTATTATATTATATTATTATTATATTTATTACATTATATTTATTTTATTTATTATTATTATATTTATTATATACTAGCATTCGTACCCACTTTTAGGAACTAACACGTTAATAAAAATTATATTTTTGGGCAACGAGAATTTACATGTTCAACTCACTGCAGTGAAACAAGTATGCAAATAAAAAACAATATATGTATACATATATATATATATATATATATATATATATATATATATATATATATATATATATATATATATATATACATACATATATATATATATATATATATATATATATATATATATATATATATATACATACATACATATATATATATATATATATATATATATATATATATATATATATATATATATATATATATATACTATATATATATATATATATATATATATATATATATATATATATAGCCGACCCGGCCACGCGTTGCTGTGACTAAGTTATACGTTGAATTATACGGCTGTAAACTATTTAGTACAGTCAAATTATTATTTACGAACAAAGACGAAAACGTTGTAGGCGATGTAAAACCCCACAGGGTTGAGATTTGAAACTTAGGTCAAAATTTGGAAGCGATTGATAAAAATTTTCGTAGTGTTGATATTAAGCACAAATTAATTTTATTGTAGGGTCCTATAAATTTTAATGGAGAAGTGATATATATTATTTCTAACGCTACTTTGGATAAAATTGCTAAAATGACTAATATATAAATTAAATTCTATTAAAATTCTATTAAAATAAAAGTATAAAAGAAACAGACGATTTTAAAATCAATTTTTATGGAGGAGTGAAATATAATATATGCTATAATGGATAATTTTACTATAAAATGACCTCATCATTTTAAATATTTTAAAGAGGGCAACAGCTGTAGTTATGAAAAGGAAAACAATAAGGCTAAACCAGAAAAATAAGTAAATTTGATAAATATTTTAAAACTTTAAAATTGGAAATCTTATGAAATATTGGACATTTAAAGTAAATACATGTATCATTTTAAATAGAAAAAGATTTTGGAAAAGTTTAGTGTATTTTAACGAAGTGATGAGAAGTTTTTGAGTATGTTAAAATTTTAATAGTAAATTCAAGTTAACAAAGATGGGAAATATTGAGGATTAAGATAAGAATAATTAAAAGATAAAAAAAAAAAAAAAAAAAAAAAAAAAAAAGACTTTTTATATACCATGCTTTTAAATTTTAATATACTAATAATATACTAATTAAAAGGAAAATGATAAATATTCTATCATAGTTTGAAGTCAAATTTGTTTTCAAATGTCTAAATAAAATATCAGATGTAAGATACTAATATTTTGCAGCGGAATAGATTTCATTTCTGTCATCCTTGGCGAAAAAAAAAAGAATATCGCCAAATTATCTGGCGAAAATATTTAATTCCTTTCAAAAATCATGGTTATTTTAACAACTTATATTAAAAGAGTAATGAATAATATGAAACAATATTTCGTACAATACATATTACATGTCATACATACGTACAATGAATAATACATATTACATTTCGTACAATGCATACATCTGGCATGTATATTTTCGTGTTACGCTTTTGATCGCCAAATAATAATAATAATAAAAAAAAAAGCCAAGGGCGACAGAGTTTTGAAATTTAAAATTAAAATTTTGTCAATTTGACAGCAAAATAATTCAATCTAACACCCGCGATAACTGATACATATCTATACCCAAATATAAGGATTAAAATCGGGAAATAAATTTCCTCGATTTTTAATAATTTCTTACAAAAAATCCAGTGGGCAATTAACATAGGAAATCATTTTCTTGGGTGCACAGACGGTCAGTGAGTCACACTTCGCTTGCGTATAGAACTCATAGATATAGTATAGCATATATAGAATACAGTGATCATTGGGGAGAAAAAAGTTATTCCTTTTCATTTGGGAAAAGACGACGTTTTTACCAAAATATGGCCGTCTTTCCCCGAGCGAATACACACGGGAATACATACCAATATTTTAGCAAATAAAATTTATGAATAATTTATTTGCTAAAGGGGAATGCAAGACTCCAGATACAGTTTCAAATTCATATTTCTTTCTTTCTTTTTTTTTTTTTTCAATACCACTTAATGGCTGTTTCCAAAGCTTTTATTTATTTATTTTTTTTTTTTTTCGGCATCAAAAATCTTTGTACGATAACATGGGGATGAGAGATCTATATATATTACTATATCTATGATAGAACTACATTAGCACTTTATCAATGTGTATAAAATCTTTAAATTGATTATGACGTCAATTTTCGTGAGATGCATAATTTAACTTTTTATAATTTTTTAACGTTCACGTTTGATTAAATGTATTTATTTTTATGTCGAAAGAAAATGAACTCGTATTTTTTTTTTTTTTTGGCAACAATTAAATTAATGAAACTCACAAATATTTTGGAGCAACTTTAATAAAGGTCTATAATTAACAAATAATTGCAATAAAACAATATTGTGACAATAAATTGAGATAAAAACTATCCTATCTCTCAAGCTGGACCAAACTGCACACAGTGTGCAAAATTTCATTAAAATCGGTTCCTTAGTTTAGGAGTTTACCCCGGACAAACATCGTGACACGAAATTTATATATATATACAGATATATATATATATGTGTGTGTGTGTGTGTGTGTGTGTGTGTGTGTGTGTGTGTGTGTGAGTGTGTGTGTGAATGAGCATTTACAAATTCTATTTATTATCTATAATAATTCATTCTCGATCTTCTTTAGCATGATACACTTCAACTAAGATAATTATATACATATGTATTTTTTAAAAAATGCTGTGAATCATATTAAATTCCCTCCGAAGAACGGGCACAACAGCTAGTTCATTGTATATCTAGAATCATCTAAAATTATGTTATTAAATTATGAACAATTTTATAAAATACGGTATTGTAAGAACTGATAAAAATAATTTAGATATAAAAAAAATTTTGGAAACATGTTTAATATAATCTTTTATAACAATCGAATTTGATACCTAATATTTCAATTTAACATCTAAAACTATGTTCTACTGTAATTTTTTATGAAAGTTGAAACTTTTTCAACTTCTTAATACATTTAAGAAACTCCAGAAATACTTAAGCAAAGTTGGAGAAAATTTGAGATATTTTTAATGTAATTAAATTTAAAAAAGTTAAAACAATTGATAATTCAATGAACTATTTATTGAATATCACATTTCATTATATATATCCATATAATATTATCTATCCAAAATAGCTTAGAATTTTGTCAAAAAGCCAATAAGACCCAATTCAAAAGCAATTCAATAGGAACGAGTAAAATAATATCAAGGAATTATGTTTTTTTCTCCCTTTTTAAACGTAAAATTCTTTAATATAATATATCACTCTAGGGCCATAAATCTAACATTATGTTTTGTAATACATAACATTATGTTTTGCAAAATTCTTGAATAAAGTTTAAAATAATTAAGTAATAGTTTAATATATGTAAATAAGATACGAGATATTTATTACCTAATGCAACTTTTAATAAAAAATAATGTTTCCTAATAATGTAACATTATGAAAATACATTTGTAAACATATGTTTTTAATGTTGTAATAACAGCCACTTTAAACCTTTTTTTTTTTTTTTTAAACGTGATGTTATTTGTTTTGCAACATCTTTTCTTGATATATATTAAATTGCAACGGCACGCGAAATGAAGACTTTATTTAATTACAGGATATTAAAAGTACATTTAGAAATTTTGCAATGTAAGTTTAGAACCTTATTACTAAACATAGTTTATCTCATAAATGTCAACTGTAACAAACTAAGGAAAAATACTTTATCAATTTCATGAATGCGAAATTACGAAAGCATATTCTAGTTGTTGTGTTTAAAAATTTTTCAATTAAAATTCTTGCTAACAAAAATGTAGCAATAAAAATATAAAGATTTTTTTTTTGTTCAGAAAAGAGTGAATATAATTTAGATAAGTGTAATAATTCAAAAGAAGAAATATTATATCCTTTACTGTATGATATATTTTTGTTAAATATATGAAGTTTTTAAAATAATTTTAAATACAGTATGTCCATAAAAGAAGGTCCCAGTTATAAATTTTATTTGTATCAACTATATGTGTTGTAGAGTGTTGGTTCAAGGTCACAATTAAAGAGTAACTAAAATAGTTTAGACAAGCGCATGCGCGAGTACTGCTTCGTTGTTTTCTCGCTTGCAGCCAACATACGCAAAATGGCGACTCCTAAGCGTAAAGCGTTTTGTGTTCTGCAATTTGCTAAATCTCATTCTGTAATTTCAGTTTAACATGCGTTTCGGTTAAAGTTTAATATGATACCTCATGTGGCAAAAACATGGCGATTCGAAACGTGTTTGGAAAGGAAGAATCATGGGACGACCAAAAGTGTGTGAACACGATGTTGACCGTGTCACAGAATCTTACCTGCGTAGTCCTAAGAAATCTGTTGGGAAAGCAAATCTTGAACTTCAGTTGTCAAAGACGACAGTGTGGTAGGCTTTAAGAAAACGTTTGCACATGCGCCCATACCGGTTACAGTTAGTACAAACTTTAAAGCCAGATAACTATGGTATACGTTTTAACTTTATAAGTGAAGTGTTTGACAGGAAGAGGACTTTCTTGAATGTGTTGTGTTCAGCGATGCGTCAACATTCCGTCTAAGTGAGAAGGTAAATACCCATAATGTTCGTATTTGGCGGTCCGAACATCCTCACAAACTTCTAGAACACGAAAGAGATCCCACAAAATTAAACTTTTTCTGCGCTGTGTCCCGACGTCGAGTGTACGGAGCGGTTTGTTTAGCCGAAGCTACCGTAACAGGGGTGGCTTAACTGGATTTGTTTAAAGAATAGCTCTTTCCCCAACTAGAAGAGGGTGAACCTATAAATTTTATTTGGCAGCAGAACAGAACCCCTCCCAATTGGAGTCTTTGTGTACGAGAGTGGCTGAACGTCGAAGTCCCTGTCTGTTGGGTTGGTCGTAACGGTCGAAAAGACAGAGCTCTTTATCGTAGGCTTCCGCGTTCACCTGAAATGATGCCATGCGAGTTTTCCTATGGGGCTATATAAAAGATCGTGTCAACGTTCCGCCGGACATCCCGTTCAACTTTACAAATATAGATTGTAAATTTTGATCTTAGTTTTATTTTGCACATATGTCGATTACAATTATATAAAAGTAAATATATTAGTTATTTTCAGTAATATAAAATTAAATTTACAAAAGTATCAAAATTTACCTCTTTCAGGGGTAAGACTATTTTGCTTATTTCAAAAGAACTACCACTAGAATCTACGAACATGTCAAAAATAAAAGATGTTATTTATTTTTATTTTTTAAAGTAAAACCTAAAAAAAAAAAAAACCTGTTTTGTGTTTCTGTAGTTTTTAAATAAAATTAGGTGGGATATAATATAGCTCATCACCCCTTTTAAAGGGACAAACTTTCGAGCCAATCCTTCTTTTTTTTTTTATGAAATGAGAAACTAGCATTTTCTGTTACAAACTTACACATTCCACTGGACAATAATATCATGGATTACGGCGGAAACTAGGTATTTTGTGAGAATTTTGCTAACTTTGAAAAACCAAAATATATATAGGGGAGACTGGGTTAGTTGTGCCGGGGGGCAAGTAGTGCCATAGAGCTTTCAGCATGAGCCATCTTTTCTTTTCCTCCAAAAAAATATCAAAACGTAAATCATTCCTCATAAAAGAGATTTATCATTCTACAGTGTAATATTTCCTAAATATACATGAAAATAAGATGAAATATTAATATTGCTACACGAAAATATTCATCTAACCTGGAAGAAAAAAAAACCCACTCGAAAATACATTTTAAAGTTTTACCTTACTCTTAAAGATTTTATCTAAATGTGCAGAATTTACTTTCTTTCGATGAATGTACATTATTTTCTTTTTCCATTCTTTCAGTTTTTAATTCTTTCATGATATTTTGCAATATTTCAAAAGAATAATTTTTTATATGGTTCACAAAAAAAAAAAAAAAAAAAAAAAAAAAAACTTTCAGTCACATGTATTGTCTTTTATAAAAATAATTTATTTCGTCAAATGCATACTTCTATACACAATTTATTTGAAAATTTCCAAAATAAAATTTCAAAACAACAATTTTATTTTAATCGGCGGAGTATACTGTATAATATTTCTATTTTCGTCAGCTTAGAAATTCATATTTTGCCTGAAATGGAATATGATAAATATTTTGTTTCGAAAAAAGGTTCCTTTGCTTGAAATTTCTTACTCAGCAACAAATATTTCAAATTTATACTCATCAGTTTTACAATATATAATATTCTTGTATGCCACTCACACGACTTTCTCTTACCTTGAAATTTAAAACTATAAAACAGTTTGGAGATTAAGGGGTAAGATACCTAGTAAAGTTATGTAAACCTATGTTAAGACAATCGAAATTAGGCTTAGGAAGAGTTTTATAAGATATTAGTTCTGTGTGAGAGGCGCTACCGCCCCACTCAACCCCCCCCCCCCACACACACACATCATTACTGCACCAACATAGAATTTAAGTCTCTTATTAAAATTAAAAGTTCACTTAACATTTTTCAAACAACTTTCACACGCAACATTCCTTGAAACTTATCTGCCTTAAACAAACTTTTCCAGAAACAAACTTATATTATCAATCTCATAAAACGTACATTATTTACCATATGTCTATGAGGAATTCATTTCAATTCCTGGGCAGCTTTCCTGACATGGTAAAATATTACAGTAAAGCACTCCCACTAACAACTAAAAAGAATGTTATCGCTTAAATATTTGGAGCCCTGTATATGTTTTGAAGATTATATACACACCACATGGTGCACCTAAATATAGTCCTATAGTAATAATAGATGTTAGATTTATGGTTATTGGCATTATATATTATAATATGTAATATTGTGTAACGTAAAATTGTTTTCTTGATTCTAAAGAATGAAACTGAAAAAAAAAAAAAAAATAATAGTAATTTTGGTGTGTCACTCACACAACTTTCTCTTACTCTTAAATTTAATACTATAAATGCAGTTTGGAGATTAAGGAGTAATATAGCGAGAACTGGTATGTAAACCTATGTTAAAAAAATTCAAACTAGGTTAAAGAACAGTTTTATTTGAAACACAATTCTGTGTGAGGGGGCGACCGCCTCCCTCAACACCTATTCCATTATTGTACCTACATTTATATGGAATTCAAATCTATTATTAAATTCAAAAGTTCATTTAAAATTACCCAGAAAACTTTCACAAGCAATATTATTTGAAACTTATCAAACTTTATCAAACTTTTTAGTAATAAATGTATTAACTTCAAAATACGAAATTTGTTTCGCCTTAAATTATATATTTTTTAAGTTATTCTAAGTGACACAGAAGTTCAAGCGTTAAAAACTTCACTCTTGTATTCAGGAAAGCGTGTAATTATATATATATATATATATATATATATATATATATATATAAACAAGAATTGAATATTTAGATTAAGAAAATATATTATTAACAATATGTCCAAGAGGAATTATTTTCAATTCCTGAGCTTTCATGGACATGGTAAACTGTTATAGTAAATCACTTCCAATAACAATAAAAAATAATATTTTGGCTTAAATATTGGCAGCCGCGTATATATTCTGAATGTTAAGTACACATCACATGGACACATAAATTTAAACCTATATTAATATTATACGACGCAACCTTAAATACACTTCCATCAATTTCCACCTATTGTCGCACTATAATCTAGTTCTTTTGTGTAGTCCTGTAAACGAACAGCGAATGATTTATCTGCCATATTCGACATTAGACATGTTTTTACGCATATATAAATATATATTCATTTCATTTCGTTTAGTGTAGTCTATACATGTTAAATTCTACTTACCTGCAATTTCTCCTATAGACACAATGTATTTAATAACACTTGGATGTCCCTGTACACGAACCAATTGCTTCATCCCAACGAAAAGCTTAGTGTAGCATTCCTATATAATACACATGTAGAATACCAAGTTTGGAATTTCTGCTACTGTTTGTTCATGACATTGCTGATAACAGACAGACACACACATAGACACACGGACACACAGACCAACCGCTAAAAACATGATTTTCGAATTCAATACCTCAAAACGAGTAAATATAACAAAAAATCACTTTTGAAAATTTGACCCAATAACGATACTTTCGCTACTTTATGGGTAAGAGAAAGTAAAAAGGTGTACCATGGAGAAAACAGAAGTCTTTATTGTTAAAAATATATCTAATTTTTTCAAAGATATACTCTCTTTCTTGAACATTATTTTTACTTTTAAAAATATGAGTTCTCAAAATAAAAATGGAAATTATCGTTATTAAACTATAGTTTTTATATAGCAACTATAGTTTAATAACTGTAATTCAGTTAATAACTATAGTAGTTACTAACGTTATATAATTTTAGTTATTAAAATCTGACTCTTTTCGTAAAACAATATGCAACATTTAAACTTTAAAGTAAAATTGTATTTATAATGTTACAATTAATTTAAAAATCTTTTTCGGAATATTCTATGTTAGTAATTAAATTAGTGTTTCATGACCTTATTAAATATTTCTGTTTATTTTATTTTATTTATTTATTTTGTAAAAAAAAAAAAAAAAAAAAAAAAATAATAATAATATTTATTTACACATAAAAAATCTAAATGCATCTGAAAAAACACATTTTAAATTTTTTACATAATTTTAATGAAATTATCCCCATGCGTACAACTATTTTTCTTATGGTAGATGATTTTTGTTTTAAACAAGTAGTTGAACAAAATTTTAGAATAACGTAAAATTATTTATACTCATTCAGTATATTTTAGAACATATCCAGGCATCGGTGATCTGTCTTAGGAAATCGATTCTTTCATGAATTAAATATTTCAATAGAGATTTTATTTGAATATTTCCTAAAATATTTTTGAAAAAAAAAAAAGTTTAATCAGTAGAGTACACAGTATACTTCTATTTACAACTGCTTCGAATTTCACTTTTTTCTTTGAAACAGAATATGATAAATTCCTTATTTCGAAAGTAAGCTCTTTTGTTTTGAATTTCATGCTAAAGAACACATGTTTCAAAACTTTATGCAAAAGTCTTGCAATAAATGAAAAATTCTTTCTGAGAGAAAACCGAAACTATCTGAGCTAAAAATCTGATTTCTTCATTTTTTTTTTCTTTTCTTTTTTCTTTTGTTATGCACTATTTATATTTTGTAAACTACGCAGTTTTAACAATGAAAAGAGAAATTAGAGTTTATTGTTTTGTGAAAACACTCATTGCTTTTGTAAAAGTTATGAAACAGACAAATTTTAAAATGAAGAATAGTTTTAAAAAAATTCCTTAATCTCTCTCTCTCTCTCTCTCTCTCTTTTTTTTTTGTTAATCAAATTAAGATTTTGTTCTGTTAAATTATTTAATTACTATTTTTCGTAAATAAAATGTAATATTTTATTTTTAGTTTTTCATTTTATTAGCTCATGGAAAGACAGAAGAAATATATATAAGGTAGATCTTAATAAAGATGAATTAGGTTTTATTTTATTTATGCTGAAATAACTTTTGGATGGAATAAGTATATGAGAGCATGACTTTTTAAATCAATCATGATTCTCATTATATTTATTTATTATTGCATGTTATATTTATAATGTCTTATATCAATCCGTTAGTAGTCGCTATAGACAGCGTCACCTATTACAGATTGCGCACTTTTTATTTAACTGTCACCAATACATTTTAAGAAGTGATGTGATCGACGTTTCTTCGATTTTATTCGCGTTTTGTGTATATCAAATGCCACTTCTAAAAATTTTTGATGGATATTGAATAAAAAAATCTGGAAACACTGAAGGTTGGGCGGCAAATCGACCAACTAGCGACTACTAACGGGTTAATATATCTTAGTTATCTAACTATACAGATACATATACATATACACAAACTCAGACGCATACCCAAATATATACAAACATATTATGATTCTGTTTTTTCGTAAATCAGTATATTGTCTCAGCGACAACTTATTTCATACTTTAAAATTCCCTTTAAAAATAAATAGCGCGAAATTAAGGAAAGCAACTTATTTTATTTATTTATTTATTTTTAAGAACCTTTAAACATATAGGTATATTAAGTATACTAAAATTTAGTATAAGTAGTGTTTGGTAGTCTAAGAAAAATTTTCGGATTTCTATAGCTTAGGTAAATTGATTACTGTTGCATAGATAGACTGAGGAAGAAAATGAACGACTAAAATGTTTATGTTATCTTTAGCAGAGGTCAAGTAACCAAATGATGACGGGGAGGTGACGAAGTCAAAGTTCTAAACGATGTGAAAAATAATAGTGTTATACAGAAATTGCGAACCAGAACATAAAAATAAGTAAATAAATAAATAAATAAAAAATATTTGTTCCCACAGTTTTTAAAGCTAAAATTTTGAAAAATGTGAGCCGTTAAAAATACAATCAAAGTACTTTTTCGAATCAATACAACTCACTTGTCAATCGAAACGCACTTGCCAGGCACACTTTAATCAAAATTAATTATATTTATTAAACGTTATTCAGACTGATATTAAATGAAAAAGTGTGCATTTTGATATGATTTTAATTTAATGCAGAAAATGAATTCATAGCTTTTCAAAGTTAAATAAAAATGAAAGAAAATATTACCGATAATGATTTTTATGTTTTTGTACGGGAAAATATAAATAAAATTACGTTAATTATTGCTTTTAAAAGTAAACAATTTGAGGTAAATAGCAAACGATAATGGTTTTATTCTTTACGGAGAATCATACAAATTAAACAAAATTTACGATCGCTTATATATGAGTTGCATTATTTTTAAAAAAGTAAAGAATATTTTGCTGAAAGCATGGATATTATTAAAATAAAGATTTAGAATAATTTTACGGACATTAATTAGAATTTCTATTTCCTTAATTAATGGAATAATTTGAATTTAAAGCTACAGATTTATTTTTATTTATTAATAATACTTATATTCAATGTAAAATTAAATTAATTATTTATAAAAATATATCTGCGACACTTTCTCACAAATGCATACTTACACACGTGCAAATGGCGCAATTACACACTGCACAACGCACACACTACTCTCTGCACAATTACACACTGCGTGTGTATGATATAAAATTAGTTTATTTAAAATAAGCTACATAAAAATATTAACAACAGTTACAACTTTTATAAGATGTGAAATATATATATATATATAAAGATAAAAAAATCAACAAAGTAAAACATACTGTATGCGCAATATACATTGATAAATAGCTGTTCATTATGAAACATTGTGTATCAAATAATTTATCATTCAGTTTTTGATACACATAAGTACTTTATAATTCAACATACAAAGCTTATACAAATCACTTTTTATTTGAGCTCATTAAAGTAAAGAATAGGAAAATGGAGAAAGTACTCCTTTAATGGCATTCTTTTCCTAATAATCTTAAAATAATGATGCTATTATACTAGTATCATTGTTTATTAGTTGCTAATCATTTATATCTCTGAGGTCATCTTCTTATTTTATTTTTATGCATAGAGACATTATTATTATTTTTATTTTTTTATTATTTTGTTTAAAAAAAAAAAAAAAAAGTTCTGTTTATGAAGCATACAATAATAATTTATTGCAAAATACAAAATAACTTAAAAAACAGAACCGTAATAAATGAAAAACTAAATAACAGTTTGTTGATTCAATGAATATTTAATTTGGTAGTTAGAAAATAATTTGATTTTTTTACAATTTGACTTTATTTTTATTTTTACTTATGTGGATACTTTTTTTTGTATGGTACACAGCTTCTCTTTACTTTAAACCCGTGGCTCCGAGGTAAAGCATCCGACTTCAATTTCTGAGGTCGTGAGTTCGATCCCCATCAAGAGAAATTCTTTAAAATGGTTTATACTTAAACCTTAAATTGTTTATTTCTTATTATGTCATTATATTAATTAAGCTTATGTTAATTATTCAGTTAATGTAATGCGAATTCTTGACTTTTTGAATTCTAAAATATTCTGTTCTAGAAAATTCTTGAATTGTAATGTAAAATTTTGTTTTGATGTGAAAAAAATGTTTTGCTGATGTAAAATTCATTTGAGATAAAAATTAACGTCTCGAGCTGAGCTTAAAGTCCTCTGTATTATTTCGCTTTAGTGTTTCTCCACAAATAGTTATCTAAGTCTAATCTGAGCGACAGTTTGTTGAATTCGCCGGATATCGATAAATAAAACGCATAATAGAACAATTACGAAGAAGTAAGCGACTTCAAGGACTTTCTCCTGAGCTTCAAAGCCTTCGGATTGCAGGAGTTCAGGATGGATGCCGAATAAAGCCAAGCAAAAGTCAAACATTTCCACTGTACTAATCCTGACAAATCTCTTACCTAGACATCCATGCATTTTTTCCGGAGACGACTAACAATATGCTAGGAGATGGCTAAAGGACTTTCAACGTATTGCTACCTATAGCCACTGCGATGAACAAATGTGCCTAGCAAACATGATCTTCTACTTTGCTGGAAGAGCGAGGCATTAGTTTGGTAGCAACAAGGACACATTTACTGGTTGGATTATATTCCAGGATGCAGTAAAGAATACATTTTGCCGGACTGGTGATATATGACGACCAGCTGAGAAGCATGTGTTTACTCGTGTCCAGTAAGATGGAGAGACACCAGAGTCCTATATCGCAGACGTAGTTTCTCTGTGCCGAAAAGTTAACCGATCTACAAAATAAGATAAAAATATGGCTCATCAATGTAGGGTATTACGGAGTACTTATAGTTGATCCTGCTTACACAAAATTATCAGACAGTGGAAGCTCTGACGAAACGTTGATGTCAGATTCAAAGCCTTCGACGGATATTGGTCAATCGAGCAAGATTCCAGAGACGACCTAACATTTCTGCAATGTCAGCTGAAATCGACATTGATGACATGAGGTTACTGATACGCTGTATTGTGAGAAAAGAGCTTCAAAAAGTATTTTGCAATAGACAAATATCCCAAGAAAACGAATCTGAACCTGCAATAGGAAATGCTTCGGTTGTTCCAGAAGAAGACATGGAAGCTTTAGCTCCTTTCACGGGAACAACGACGCAATATTACGACAGTCAGTTCCAGTCCTCAGCCAGTTCCTCGACAGTCAGTTCTAGTTAGGCCTCAGCCAAGACTTGGATCCAAAAAAAAAGAAAAAAAAAACACTCCCCAATGTAAGACAAACAAACCTATGGAAAAATACCAGTAATGTACCAAACTGCTACCATTGTGGAAGTCGTGACCATTAAATACACAATAGAGCAGAAATTTTATCTATTTAGGAACAACTGAAAATTTCGAAGTCTGAGTGAAATTTGAAATCATCTAGAGTACTGTCACCGTGGTATATAGAATTTTCGAGGTAGTTCTGAGCTAAAAATTAATGAATCATTACAAAAAAATTGTAGTGCTAGACTCCTGTTGAAGTTAGAATTTCCAAACATTGGTAATCCTAAACTGTCACTTTTCTTCCCATTTGAATGACTAATATGACGCTAAGTAAACGACCACCCTCGTCTAAATGAAGAGAACGACAGTTTTCTTTTTTAGACAAGTTTTAGCCTACATTCAACAATAATCCCTCTTCTTTTTTTATATTCTTGTTAGTTCCTTTTATATTCTTGTTAGTTCAAATAATCTTGTTCTGCGCTATAAATCAATGAAAATTTCAGGAAAACTCCAGAACTCTATTTTTGTTGAAGTGAGAGCTTCAAGACTTTGGGAACCCTAAACTACAAATTTTCGCCAAATTTGGTCGCTCAGTCGCCAAATTCGATGCGAAAGCGTCAAAATCGTTGCCAAGTCCAAAATTCGGCGTTGGCTACAAACTTGGTGGCTTGGCAAGATTAGCAATCAAATTGGCGGCAATATTGTTTCAGGATGATAGCCAAAATTAGTAAACTTTTTCTCAATTTTAACGGAATTAATTGTTTTGGTGAAATATCGCTTCTCGCCACTAATTTTTACCAAAGAAAACAAACGTATACCCTCTATACTCGAATGATTATCATTGAACTCAAGCTGTTCATTTGATAATGAGAGAGTCTGTGTTAAGCCGTGGAGCACTATTCCTGAAAAAATACTATATTTGTCTCCATGGTATAGATAATCCAATTATCATGACATTTGTAACTGGGTAGCAGTTCCTTCCCTTGCTTGTTTTCAGGAATTTTTGTAGACTGGAACCTGTCTGTTTATTTACGAATCTATTACTTTGCACAAAAACATCAATGTTTTCATAATAATATATATATATTCAAATTGGTGTGTAAGGAAGTCATGTGGTGCCCATATCAGATTTTTTAACTTGTTTTTTCGATAGCTTTGCCTTTAATGTTCTTTCCCTTTCATTCGATACTTTAATTCGTTTAAATATTATCTATTTTCATTGAATACGTTACTCTTGAAAACACCTACATTACCACATATAAAATATTTAGTAGATTTAATGATACGTTATATTTACTTAATTTCAACTTCTACCAAATGTTAGCCGCAAGACGCCACTGGCCCTCTAACACATTTTTCTACCCCGCAAATTTATCTATTGAAAACAATATATATAAAACTTTTATAACTGTTCTATAGAAAATATCTCTTTTTGGAACTTTAGAAATTTAGTAAAAAATACGTTTTAATATATATGTATTTTTTCTGTAACCAGATGAAATCGTTTACCATTGATACAGATTTAGTCTGGTGGTTATTATTATTTTTTCTGTGTTACATATAGAAAATTTAGTATCAAAACATCTTTAGGGAGTGCTGAGTAATAGCATAAATTGTGATATTTTTGCTACAAGTTTATATCGTTTCCTCTTATCTGGTGAACTGTAGTTCGATCCTGGCTGGCAGAACTGGAGAATTTTGCTTAATAAGTGAACTGCGTACGAATATTTTCTGTTTTTCGAAAACAAGGGTCATATATATTATTTCAACGTATTTTTGCATAGAATACGGATAATTCGCAACTCTGCTGCCAGGAGTTTTCTGTATTACAAGAGGATTTTTCTTACAGTGTATGATTTGGATCTGGAATCTTAATCTAAAAACATTAGTCGAGCATGCCATTTCAGTGTAATGTTGTTTAAGTTTTAGGCTGATTGATAATTCGTGTATGCCTTGTAGGGGTGCCCAGTGTGGAGGAAATAAACAGTGTTCAACCCGTATTCTTTCGAGTTTGTGAGATAAAGGCCGAAAATCTGAATAAATGGGCCTTCGGACACGATCTGTAGTTTAATCCGAGATCTACCACATGCGAGAGCAGAACATCTCAGAAACATCTGATGTCGTGTTAATTCAGAAAAATACAAATATCTAAATTTTTTAAAACACAAAGAATTATCTAAATTTTCCTTTTTTTTTTTTTTTTTTTTTAATTAAATTTCCATTCTGTTCTGAATTTCGCGTTTGAACAGTACTGCCGTGAGTTGTGTGTTGGTTTTTCTCTTCAGAATCGAATGACATAACAGTGGATTTATTTATTACAGTGTAGATTATGAGATGCAGCTGTATATAAAATCGCAGTATGTAAGTATTTAAAACCCCAAGTTGACCAAGTCGAAAAAAAACGAAGTCGACAGTACCCCAAGTCGATCGATATATGTCCGATGTTAGTCAGTTTTGTTTTTCGCATTCAGCTTTCTTTTTTCCTTTATCATAGTTTAAATGGTTACATGGGTTTGGAAATCTCAAAAGCATATTTCCTTCTATTTCTTTTTAATATAAGAATTAATTTTTTTATTGAAAAATTTGAACTCATAAAACAGCAAAATTTAAACAATATTTTATGAAATTTTCCTTATTAAATTTGGAAAAATCAATGAAAATCCTTTAGAAAAGCGGTGAACACGATTTCTAAAAAAACTAATACACCGATATTATTAAAATTATGTATAATTCTTGAAATTATAATTGGCTAGAGCTTAAGAGAAAGATTTAAAAAATAAAAATTAAATTTGAACTTTTGACACAGTTCAAGAAAGAGTAATACAATTTTCGGTACTTTTTAACCCTATACAAATTCACTCAGTAACAATACTTAAAAAAAAAAAAAAAAAAAAAAAAATCCAAGTGTTTTTTTTTTTTTTTTTTTTTTTTTTTTTTCGTTAAAAGTAAAAAAAAAAAATCGATAACTTTGTTTTAAATTACCACATATTTATAGTTCAACCATTCGTTTTAAATGTATTGACGAGATCTTTCGAAAGATACCCATCTTGAAAATTTACCCCACCCCAGAGGGTACTTCTCCCCCACATGCACAAATTTTTTCTTAATTAACTACTACTATTAGCAATAATTCACATTAATTTTACAATCACAGGTTAAGAATAACTCTCATTATGTACATTTATACGAAATTTTGTCCTATACTACCATGTTAAAAATTTAGAAGAAATACGATCACAGCGTCTCCTGTTGTGCGATTGATCCCCAAACCTAATCAGCACCAGTTTATGTCAGGAGCCAACTAAATACCAAGTTTTGATAATTACGTTTAAAAAAAGTTTAAGTTTGGTTAAATTTCGTTAAAAATATATATATATATATACGATTTTTTTTCTAAGTTTTTTTTCGTAAAAAGTAAAAAAAATCGATAACTTTGTTTTAAATTATCACAGATTTATAGTTCACCCATTCGTTTTAAAGGTACTGACGAGACCTTTCGAAAGATACCCATCTTGAAAATTTTTGCCCTATATCACCATGTTAAAAATTTAGAAAATGCGGGATGTCAAAGCAACCTGTAAGACGATTTTTACCAAAAGTTGATAGGCACTAATTTATGTCAAGGTGCAAATACATACCAATTTGTATGAAATTCTGTCCAGTAATTCATGAGGTACAGTTGCCACAAAATTTTGTCACACGCACACACACACAGACAGACAGACAGACAGTTTCTAAAAATGGTCAAATCGTGTTCTACAGCTCTCAAAACGTGTAAATCCATCAAAAACCCGAAATCGAAAATTTTTACGAATCCAATACTTTCTTCTATTGAAGATAGAAGAAAGTAAAAATGAAAAATCGTTCGTTGAAGCACTAGTCATTTCTATTTTGAAGAATTGCGAAAAACTAATATAGCATTGGTGCAATACTTTTTGAGAAATCATATACCACCGGTTTTTTTTAAAGTTCTTCGGAAATCAGAAAGTACCGGCTAAATTTTCGAAATTATTTAATAGAGATTTTCTAAAACATTATTTAAAAGCGTCAAAAAAGCTGGCAATTTTTTTTTTTTTTTTTTTTTTTTTTTTTTTTGTTTACAGTGAACATTTACTGAATTTTTATGCCATGGAGGTAGAATAATAGTCACACCGGAAAATTTCACCAATAAGCGCTCTCGACGATGGATATGCACAGAAAGTCAATTGGCTTAGTATTTCATTATGGTCCTTTCACTTATCAAACTTTCTGCAAAAATACACAATATAAGCTGATATTTAACTATCCATCAAATGGAGATATCACAGCATATTATAATGAACTTTCGAGGGATTTGCATCTGATGTCGATAAATATCAATTTATATCAAAGTACGAGTTAATGTGTATTTTTATAAATTTTTGCACATTTCTTCTAGAGATAGAGCTGACAGAATCTTTTCTTCCTTAGGTACAGACAGACATTTTCTAGAATTATAAATTTGTATTCAGGACAACTTAAAATTTGTAAGTTTATTTTAAACCGGAATTATGAATTTTTACGAATCCAAATATTTTTTTTTTTTTTTCCCCGCGTGATAAAAGAATAAAGTAAAAAAAGGCATATATTTATCAGTAATGTGCAGAATGCAGCATATTATTTTTCCAAGGTTCTAAAATACACTCTACTTTAATTCTGAACTCTATAAAATCTATGTTTCAAAGACGTTCTTTTCTTTTTTTTTTCTTTCAGTATTCAAATACAAATATCTGAAAAATTTATGAGACAGTTACAAAAAGAAAAAAAAAAAAAAAAAAAAAAAAAACAGATAAATGTCCTCGGTGGTTTTATTGACTTTATTTAAAATATTTCTATTCATTTCCTTAAACTTTAAATAAAGAAATATCAAAAAAGTAAAAATATAAATTAAGGAATACTTACAGTTAAAGGGTAACTAAAAAATGAAAGTATATATATATATATATATATATATATTTACATTAAAGTAAATATTTAAATTAGGGATATTGGTAAAGTTTAAATAAATAATGGGAAATTAGTTTATTACAATCTTTAAAAATTCTTAAATATATATATATACACATACATTTCAATTTTATGCTTATTATTTATTTTAAAACGGTACAATATTTACCTATTTTATACTTAACAGTCTTATTAGAATAAAGAAAATTCAAAAATAAAAATCAAATTTTATAAATGCTAAGGAACTAGTAATTTCTATTAACTTTATAATAATTCAGAGCTCGGATTCCCAAAAATTTTAAATTCAACGTAAAATGATATGAATCAGTATTAAAAATGTAACAATAAGTTTTTGTTAAAAACTGTCTGTTAAAAATATTTTAAATAAATAATTATAAGTATATTAACTGATTTAGTTTAATGTTTAATCGTTTATCTTAAAAATGCTAATTAATACCTTTGTTTTGCATTTGAAATTACATGTTTTTAAGTTTTTAAAATGCTTGTTTATTATTAATATTATTATTATTATTATTATTAGTGTAACGTAAGTTAAGTGTAACGATTTTTTAATTTTTAAAATATCTTAACTCAGTTGACAGAGTGGTGAAATTTGTTTTACGCTTTCCAGTAACATTTCTCATCTTAAACTATTAAAAATTTCAACAAAACCAAAAAAAAAAAAAATAATAATAATAATAATAATAAATAAATAAATAAATAAATAAATAAATAAATAAATAAAGATCTGCAAAAGCAAAGTAAAATTGAAGGGATTCAATTTACAGTCGGCAGCAAAATTATTGAAACACACATCAGCACCTTTCATATATATATATATATATGTATATATATGTATATATATATATATATATATATATATATATATATATATATATATTCGTTTTTTCTAGTTATATCACTAATTTTATCATCAACTTAGTTTTTCATAAACAGTGTAAGACTAAGATCATGGACTCGACAAATAGTTACTTAACAAAACAGTAATAGGTGGCCATTCTTTAATAGGAATTATTTCTAGTGTTTCAATGGTTTTTCTGCCGACTGTGAGTGTTTTGGATTAGTGTAATCATCTGGTTACAGTTGCCTGACCAACACAATTCTTAGGGCAAACGTGACCACGTATGGCAGACAAACATTCTGAAAAACAGAAAAATAAATCTGTAATTTGATTCAAAATGCATATGCCAAACTCACTTTCCTTACCACCAATTTTTGGAGTATGTTTATTAAGTGCATATATAGCGATGTGTTGAATTTTTAGAGGGTCAGTCCGCAGAAAAAAATTTCAGACGAACAAAAATGTTGACTATTAAGTCCAAATCAGGTTATCAGTTATGCTAAAATCTGAGTTAATATTTGCACCCTATTTTTAATTTTAAAAGTCAATTTTTTATTACTTTTACTGTGATAAGCAGATACTAAGGTAATTGAAATGACCGTAAGTTTGCCACT